>PVIY010038435.1:0-23905 GCA_004026745.1 Myrmecophaga tridactyla | reverse complement strand
TACACATCTGGAGTTTTACATTTGCCTAGATGAATCCAGAGAAGCATTAAAATTAGACTTATTTAAATATGCTCTCCAAAACTTGGGCAAATCTGAGATGACATAAAACATTGGTGAGAAATGACTGCGGCAATGTTGTCTATTAATTTTTAGAAACTTAAACATATTACAGAGGAGGCCAGTTTTAATAAAAATAAAAAATTATATAATTTACAAAGGAAAAGCAATGATCTCCAAATAATCTAATTAATTTAAGTCTCTGGTTGTGTGTTTAAACAATCATGTAAGAAAACTTACAAGCAGCATATAAAATGTCAATAGGCTCCTTTTTAAATAACTAGTGCACTTTACTTTTTTGATTCAAGTGATTAACACTCTTGAAATGTTTACAATATTAAATTTGATGAACTATTTTCATAAATATTCCAAATGTAAATAATCTAATCAAAATTAGTGTACTGCCCAAATTAGCAAAATCTAACATAATTTATTTTTATTATATATTAAAAATAATAGTTTAAGTATTTTCAGTTTATATATGTAAAAATTTATAGTTTCCTAATGACAAAGGCCTGAGCCACTAATTTTGGAAATATTTAGATTTGCCAAAAATAAATGTCTTTACTAAACTTGAGAACTATTGGAGCTAGCCTAGCGCCCTTTATTTTTATAAATAGGGACCTAAAGTCTCTGTCTTATTCTCCATCTACTTTATTTAAAATACCTGATATTTTTGTTGCTATATCCCTTCAGATCACCCTGGAAAAAAGTACAGTTTTGGATTTTTCTATATAAATGGATTTTAAAATTTGAAAATAAATAAAAAAATTATTTTCATTTTATTTCTTGCTGTTTCACCAAGTCAATGCTGACTTTGCACCAAGAAATAAAAAGCATATCTAAAGTTGCTGGGCCAATTCAAAGAAACCATTGCTCATAACATTGCAACAATTTAGATTTCCTGTTAAATCATTGAAAAGACAGTGTCATGGATGTGTTTTAAATAGGAATATTAGTGAGCACATATGGCAGCATCCTGATTGTTCCCAGAGATGCACCTGAACTTCAGTGGTAAATATGGCCTGGAGTAAGAAACCCTCCAGTTAGAGGGGCAAAAAGCCTTAGATTCCAGATGCATATGTCATTAGGCAGAGGGGGCCAGTTAGAACCATGGGAGGCTAACTTGCCATACCACAGGAACAGACTTCTGCATTCTGTTCCTTTCTGCATCACTTGGTCTGTAATAACACCTTAGCAAAGTAAAGTAGAAAGAGGATGATTATATGGCAAATTCAGATTCCTCGTTCAACGCATAATTACTGATTGTGTATTGTTTGCCAGATAATGCAAAAGATATTGAAGCTACAGAGTTGAAGAAGACATGATCTTCCCAGTTTTCAAAAAACTTCAAAACCTCATGGGAAGAGGCAAATAAGTGTAATTAAACATGTAGTTCAATAAAGGAGGTTACTACCAATCATTGGGAGCATAAATATACAATTAATAAGCTGTGTTCGAAGCTGGATAAGAAGAGGATTTCAGCAAAGAGAGTAAAATAACAGCCAGAGACCCAGAGGATATGAATGCATATGACTTGTTTATGGATAACAGGTATGCAGTATTCCTAGAATAAGGTCATTAGAAGATATTTAAAAATGTGCTGTGAAAAATTAAACTGAATGCAAACTAACCTATAGAGGTTTCCTGAGTAGGTCATTCTGTCTCAAAATTTAATTGTTCTTAAAATCACCTAAGATGTTTGTAAAAATATACTGATTTCTGGTTAGAGGGGCCCTTTTGTCCCAAATCTCTTCCCAGATTCATTAGGTCTGGGCAGAGTTGGGCCCAAGAATCTGCATTTTAACAAACATCTGAGCAGATTCTGATGCAGACTGTTGGTAGACCACTCTGAGGGATTGGGGGGGAATGACTTAACTAGATTTCTGTTTTCAAAGATGAGTCTGGTAGTCTGTGGAGGAGGACAGTTCAGTCATAGAAACACTAGTTAGGAGGTATCAAAATAGTCTCAGCAAAAGACAACAAGTGGTGAATTCAGTAGAAGTGGAGATGGGAGAAGAGGGAAGGGAAGCAAGAGATAATTTATGAGGTAAATCCCAATTGTAGCTCATCGTCAATTGAATGTGGGTACTGGATAACTGATTCTGAGGTTTGCAGATAGTATGACAATAGGGAAAGTAGCAGCGTGAACAGAGATAGAAACCAGAGTTGTTTGATGTGGTGGGATAAGAAGTTCAATTATAGACAGGGAGAGTTTGTGGTACAAATTGGGGCATTTTTTTGTCATTACAGGTAGCAGAGTCCCTGCCTGGTTAGCTTAAGCAAAATGAGAAATTCATGAGATCCTGGGGCAAACTTAAGGCATCTGAGAAGAATGCTGTCAATGAAGATTAAGAGACCCAAATGCCATCCAAATTCTCTCTTGTTTCTAGTCTTTGCTCCCTGCAGTTCTTTCTTTCTTTCTCCATTTCTACCAAATTCAGTTAACTAGGGAGAGACTGAGCTCTCTTTGCCCTCTTTTTTTTTTTTTTATCTCAGATCCAATTTAAAATCCTGGGGAAGGATCCTGATTGGTCTGGCTTTGGCTTGTGCTTATTCCGTGTCAAATGAACTGTATTTAGGTGGCTGCGGCATAAACGAACATTGTAGCTCCTTCCGTAACTGTGTAGATCCTTCCGTAACTGTGTAGATCAAGGGAGGGGCAAACTCCCAGCAAAGAAAACATTATGTATGTATTTATGAAAGGTGCTTATCGAACAACCATTTAAGAAGCCAAACTTGAGAGGAGAATAAATAAGGGAAGTGCTCATTTTTGTGTGCCTTCTGCATGCCAAACACTTTGCTAGGTACATACGTCATTTCATTAAGTTCCCAACCATCCTCAGAGGTAGATTCAACATTATCATGCCCATTTTGTACTGAAGAAATTGACCCTCAGAGAATTAAGATAAATTGCCTGAGGTCACAAAGCAAGCAGTGGCAAATCTTTCAAGAAAAGTTATACTTTTTACCATCACAATCATATTTTAGCTAAAGCCACAGACGGGAGTAAGATCCCATGGGAGTGAATGGAAGAATGAAGGAGGTACGAAAAAGAGTCCAGAGTGGAACCTGCACTTAGGGGTCAAACAGCATAAGGGGAGTGACTGACAAGGGACTGAGGAGATGCAAAATATCAGAGAGGAAAGAAGAGTTTAATGTGTGAAAAGTAAAGGAAGTAGACTTACAAATAGAAACAAATTACTTTTACTTTCAAATAACAATCATGAACATAGAAAATCATAAGGACTCCACAAAAAATACTAGGACTGACAAATGAGTTTACTTATGTTGTGGGTTATAAAGTCAATATAAAAATTGCATTTTTATACACTAGCCATGAATAATTAGAAAATGAAATTTTAAAAATAATTTACTATAGCATCAAAATAACATATCCTGAGATAAACTCAATGGATTATGTATAAGATCTACACATTAAAAGGTTAGACACATGGCTGAAAGATATAAAAACAGAGCTAGTTAAACAGAGTTGTACTGTGTTCATGGATTGGAAGGCTCAATGTCATTAGGATGCAAATTATCCTCAAATTGCATAGATCCAGCAAATTCACAATCAAAATATCAGTAGGCTTTTTTTGTGTGTAGAAAATGACAAGCAAATTTTAAAACTCATAGAGAAATACAGAGGGCATATAATCACCCAAATAATCTTGAAAAAAAAGGACAAATTTGATGAACATACTTTACCTGTTTTAAGACAAATATAAAGTTTCAGTAACTGAGGTAGAGTGGTGATGGCAAAAAGATAGACAAACAAATCCACAAAGCAGAATAAAAAGTCCAAGAAAAGACCTATATAAATGGTTAAATGATTTTTGACAAACATTTCAAGGTCACTCAGTGAAATAATAGACTTTCTTTCCAACAACTAGATTTCTACATGGAAAAAATGAACCTCAACCTCTACCTCATATCATAAACAACAACAACCAAAAAATGCTCAAAGTAAATCACAGACCTAAACACATAAGCTCTGAACTACATAATTTCTACAAGAAATTGTTTTAGGGTAACAAAGATTACTTAGAGAGGAAAGTCAAGGCACTAATCAGAAGGCAAATAACAAACAGAATTGATAATTGGACTCGATCAAAACTAAACAATCTTTGAAAATACCAATAAGAAACAAAAAAAAAGCAAGCCATCAACTGGCAGAAAATATTCTTAATACATATAGTAAAAAATGACATATTCAGAATATATAAGGAAAGTTACAACTCAATAATGAGAAGATAAGCAACCCAATTTTTAAAATGGCAAAAGTTTGAACATCCACTACACAAAATTGTATTTGTTTTCTATTGCTGCATAAGAATTTTCCACAAACTCCGTGGTTCTACGGATCATGTGTCCAGGTGGGCAAGATAATGTGGTATATTCATACAATGGAATCCTGTTCACCAATTAAATGGACTAAACTGCTGATAAGTGCAACAATGTGGATGAATCTCAAAAATATTATGCTTAATCCAGGAAGCCAGACACAAAAAGTATATATTTTATGACTCCATTTATATGACATTCTTGAACAGGGAAACTAATCTCTAGTGACAAACTTGAAATCAATGGTTATCCTAGATGGGCAATGAGGAGACTGACTAGGAATGGTAACAAGAGAACTTCCTGGGGTGACAGAAATATTCTATATTTGGTGGGGGTTGCTCCACGATGCATTCAAATGTCAAAACTCTTTGAACTTTACATGCAAAATAGATGCTTTTATTTATATGAAGATTTTATTTCAACAAAGTTGATTTAAAAATATATTGAATATATTTCTGATGAAAATGAGGATGCCTTTTCTTTTTATTTAACAACACTCAAGAATTTAGTGATAAAATAATAAAATATAAATAAGATGTTAAGTATTTGAAAGTAGGCAAATGTACCACCATTTGCAGATAAAATCATATTTTCTTGAAAGCCAAGCTAACATAGGTGAAACAATATTGGAATTATTGAGAAAACTTGTAAAGAGGCTAGATATAAGATAAATATATAATCTGTTAGAAAATATAGTATGAACAGATACTACATTCTTAGCAGACCAATATATGAAAAGAAACTACAAAATTCACAAGAAATTGTAAAGAATTATAGAGACCCTTATAAATTTAATAACAGATTTAAAAAAAGGCTTGAATAAATGTGAAGCCGTGTTTCTGGATGGAAAGAGAGAAAACACTAAATGTGACATGTCTTCATAAATTATTTCCTAGATTAATGAAAAGCCAATAAAATTCCCCAAAAGAATAAAAGCTAAGAAAATTTTAAAAAGAGTAAGGAGACTATCACTACCAGGATTAAAATGTACTTTAAAGCTACAATAATCAAATTGGTCTGATCAAAGCAATAGAATAGAAAAAAATGGAAAAACAGAAGAGACATTCCAGAAACAAATTTTATTATAAAATAATTAAGTGTATATGATAAAGTTGGTATTACACATCAAAGCAAAAAGTGATTACTCATTCACTGGTGTTGATGTAATGAAAGGATGACTGTATATTCTCATTTCATGGCATATGCCGCAATATGTTCCTGAATCAAAATTTAAAAACACCCTTAAACAAATAAAAATGAATGTTAACATTTATGAAATGAAAGCATTGGGATACATTGTGAGGGTAAAAAGCAACATAGCTGCTTGCATAAACCTTCCCTTAGAAGACAAGTGCCCCAAAGGCAGAGACCCTGGAGAGCTGATTTCATCACTGACTTCTGTGTCTGGTATGAGACCTAGCACATGATATATGCTCTAATAATAGATAGAATAATGACAGAACTATGAAAACAATTGTTATTTTAAGAAGGGCAGCATCACTCTCATTTTAAATTGTAAATTGGGAAAATATTTGTCAAATATATGATACAGGTTTAATATGCTTCTCTTATTAAAAGTTCGCACAAATGATAAGAAACTTCATTAAGATACATTAGATGGACAAGTCTGTGAAAAAGCCATTGACAATGGAAGAAATACAAAGACTAATAAACGTCTGAAAAAACACTGAGCGTCACAAACAAAGAAATGCATGTTATTTGTCAAATTAAGAATTTTGTTTGCTTTTAAAATAATATCTAAAATTGATTTGGGTGTAAATGTAGTACTAGGTCATCTCATTCTGTTCAGGGGAGTGAATATAAACTTTTTAGAGAAGTAATTTTGCATTCTCTATTGGTAAACTTAAAAAATATTTACCCCTTTTGTCCCTGTAATTACTTTTTAGAGGATGTACCTTAAAGAAAAAATCTGCCACACTGAAAAAAAACAAAACCATCATAGGATTTCATCTGATAGTGAATACAGGGCAACTCCATGTCCAATAATAAGGAAATTGGTTTAAAATTATGGAATATCTACACAAAATGATATTATGCAGACACTTAAATTAATCTGTGAGGATTTAAAAATGCCATTGGAAAATAAGTGTTTTAAATGATGTTGTGAAGAGACGCTTATGTTGTAATTGCCAATATAAAATATGCATAGCAAAACAGAATATCGATAATTAATACTCAGCCATTACTCGAGGAGCGCACACTCTCTCAGTACTTTACAGATATTACCTCATTTGCCCTCACACCAACCCTAAGAAACACCTTTATTTGTCACTTTATTGCACTGGACAGATGAGGAAACTGACAGTCCAAAGTTTAAGTGAGTGGAGTAGCAGAATGTAATAGTATGCATGCTAGCTCGGTTCATGTGCCTAATCACTGTAGTATATAGCACCTAAATTTGTTAAAATATAACCAAATATTTTCAATAGTTGTATTAGTTTGCTGGCTTCTAAAACAATTACCATACAGTGGGTGGTTTTTATTGGCTCTCTGCTTCAGAGGTTAGAAGGCTTGCTTCCGCCCCAGGTGGGTATCTTTTTTACCAAAATTCACACCGTCAGGACCAGGGATTGGGACCTAAACAAGTCTTTTGTGGGAGACTTGATTCAATCCTCAATAGTAGTTATACTTTTCCATTTTTTTCAAAGCTTCTACATTAAATGTAACTTTTTATCCTTACAAATGACCTTACTAAGAGTAATATTAAAAAAAAAAAAACCAAACCTCCAAGTCAACTTCATTTTGTGTAGTCACATTTCTATCTATTGATTCTCTGCACCACCCCGTTGTCCCGCCCCGGGGCCCTTGGAGAGCCTCTGATACTTCTCCATCAAGTTTCAGGGTCCCCGCGGAGCTCCTGCTTCGGGCTAACAGCTGCAGATTGCAATAGCCTAGCGCTCAAAAACCTGAGCTTTCTGGACCTTTCCGGGAGCCGACCCACGTGGCCGGTCCTAGAGACCCCTTGTGGCCGCAGGCTCGCGTCCCAGTCCCCAGCCGCTGCCCGATACTCTCCCGGGAACTCAGTAACCTTCCCGAGAGTGGGGCGCGCCCGCGGGGAAATCCCCTCAGGGACTGCAGGACCGGAGTCTGCCCGCCGTTCACAAGGACCGCGAGGCCGAGATGCCCGGTTCGCCCCTCGGGTAGCAGACCGCACGATCCACCAACGTTTAGGTTTCAGGGCGCCGGACCAGCACTGGCTGCTCACGGTCCTGGAGCGGTGCTGCCTGGGGGTCACACTCGGAGCCCGGCTGCACCAGTCCGCCTGACTGACCATCCTTTCTTAGTTTAGGACGATTGCTGAAAGCAGTACTGATTTCGAGCTGACTCAGAACTGGCCGCTGAGAATCTTGAGCGTAAATTAAATAAGGCTGGCGAGGCCCAAAATTAGGGTTTGAGAACCGGGAGGGGGGAGGGGATTTAGGGTAGGTTAAGTGGATTTTAAATACGTTACCTCCTGGAGAGTTAACTATCTCTTTGGCCTGGAGCGGGGTAAGGGGGTGGGGGTGGGGTACCATTTATGCTGCTCTTGGAAGCCAAAAGTTCCACTTTCGGGGAGTTTGGGTAAGTGTCGCCCTTCAGTAGCGCGGCGACTTGTGCGCAGGAGTAGCCAAGTTTTCCGGGTCGCTGGCGGGGGCAAGATTCGGATTCAGGCTGTGTTGATCGTGTGAAACAAGTAGAGAAACCCTCGCAACGGGTTTCTCTGCCTAACAGTGAGTCCTTCATTTCCCGGTCCGCTCAGGGCAAAAACATAGTGACCGGCCCCCTCCGCTACCCCCATCCACTTCATTATGTGGCTAATAAAAGGATGCACGTAGAGCACGGGGGAAAAATACGAATGAGTACCTTGCGTGTTTTGACGTTGAAAACTCCTCTTCGTAGACTCACTTAGTTATATATTGCAAGATTAAAACTTCTGATGAAGTTTGGGGGATGCCTATTATTTGGGTTTGTAAAATCTTTACCTCTTGCGCCCAGGGTTTGCGACTGTAGTGGAGCTAGCTGGACCGAGTGGGGTGGGGAGGGTCTTCAGCCCAAGGCGTTGCGCACGGGGCTTCTGCCCAGTTTCCTGCTTCGGAGTCGCAGTGTCCGCCCCGGCCCGAGAGCAGTTTATGCAATTTAGAAACTCGATAGGAGGCAGCAGCTGATCTCCCACCACCCTAAAAATAATCCAACCCGGCGCACTGCGTGTTTCGGCTAGGGAAGGAAAACTTTGCCTTCGGAGTAAGTGAGTCCATGTCTTTTGCATAAATATCATTAAAAAAAAATTAAGAATAACTGTAAACGGTAGATTTTTATTTAACATTTCGGTAACCAAAAGACGCAAGCGCACTCTGTGCGCTTCGCCTTACGCGATCGCTATTTCTAGGACGAAGGGAACCGTCCGGAGAAGAGAGGGGGTGGGGATCCGGTTTCCAGCTCTATTTACAAAACTCTGCGGGTACCTAGGTAGACCAACTAGAAACAATGCAAGGTGTTACTATTAACTTTTTTTCTCTCGGGTATTTCTTGAACTGCTCATGAAATAGCTTTCTATCTGCTTAATTTTTGGTTACGCTTTGCTTTTTTAGGAGTCCTGCGCCCGGGTTTGAAATTTACATCTTAAGACAGTGTAGGAAGCCGGTCTTTTGAAAGTAGCGCAAGTGCACGCGTAGGGGGTTGAAGCAGCATCAAGCGATTGCCCAAGGTATTTATTTTTTGCTTTATTTGTTCAGTTTGGGACTTTAAAAAAATCCCTTGAAATGACTGTCCTAGGAGTCCTGCTTGCTGAGTAGTTCCATTTTCTTTGGTGTGCGAAGGAACTTCACATCCACTGAAGAATAAATGTGTGAATTCAGATCAGGCACTGAATCAGAAGTCAGTGGTCATTTTGCTAAGTATTTTCTAACTTGGATCTGACATAGCGATGGAGGGTGATTAGATAGCTAGATAGGGACAGATAGAGATAGATGAAAAGTAGACAAATCTTCTAGTTTATATTTTATGAACCGCCAACTGATTTTTTTCCAAAGAAGATTTTAAAGCATAAACTTTTTTTTAAATTGTTTTTTATTTTTTTTGCAAGTGATCTCCATCCTGAAAATGTCCTAGATAACGATAAAGCCCTAAGGAAATTCCTTGAAATGCCCTGGGTTCTTTCTCATAACATACATTTGCTTAGTCACTGAATAAATAAATAATGCACTGTTTCACGTTTGAATGAAATCTTTTCTGTTGCTTTTGACATGTGTTTCCAAGCATTTTAAGTTTTCTGCTATTTCTCTTCTATTAAATTGACAGTTTCTGCTGGACGAACAGAAAACAGTGCTAGTTTTCACTTATTTTACTCCAGTCTACTTCCAAAAGAGAGGACTGGCAAAAATTGCTGAAGGAGAGGCCGGTACCTGATATACATTGACACTTTTGCCAACTTTTTACAATTCTCTATTTAGGCCTCTGTCTGCGCTCGGCTGAACCAGACAGATCCAGAAGGGGCGTGTCTGAAGGATGTCAGGTGACTGAGCTTAGCCAACAGGAACAGCGCTTTATTCCCTTCCGGAAGCCTTCCTGACTTGATGGTGTGTTTTGGAAAGGAAACACTGGCTGACCTTTGGAAATCTAGGAATTAGTTAGAAACTCAGGTTGAATAAAATGCCTTTGGTAAACACTAATAATTATCAACATGTCTGTATTGCTTACTCCTCTTTATTTATTTATTTATTTGGTCTATATTGGAATGTATGCGGGCTGGCTGGTAAGATGTTCCACATACATACTGAATGCTGCAGAAGGGAGGGTCGGGGAGAAGAGGATGTAGGAAGAGAAAGCAGAAGGAAAAATGTGGTGAGAGGTGGTGGGTGAGTTTGGAGCTAGGAGGAAGTGTGAGGCTACAGATGTTGAGAAGGAAGATGTCATTCTAAGACTTATTTTATGAATTTGCAGCGAATACTGTAGTGTTATTACATCATTGCATATTTCTCCATCTTTTGGATCATGTAACTTTACATGATCCCAAGAACTATTGTAAATAGTATGTTCTTATTTATACAGTCTAAGAGCACAGGAACTTACTGTCTTGTGCACTTTCGGATTCCCAGTGCCTAGCACATGGTCCGCATCCAATAAGTGTTTTAATGTTAATTAATTAAATGGCCTAGAATCCCTGACAGCTGGTACAAGGGTGAAAATAGTCTTAAACGTTTTCAGGTGGTTGTACTTTTCTGACGCTTTCTCTCCACAGCTACAGGACACTTATCCAAAGGGTTACTTAATTGATAGGTTTTAGGATTGATTTAAGTATAGGCAGGTGGCTGCACAGGTGGTTCAGTGGTAGAATGGTCACCTTCCTTGCAGTGAGACCTGGGTTCGATTCCCGGACCATACGCCCACAACAGAAAAAAAAATTAATAGGCAGGCAATATTAGCTAACAGAGGATGCAAGTTTAGGTTAATCATTGACATCTGGTTGGATAAGTATTACATATCAAGGTTTACAAGTGTGGCCAACTGGAATATTATAATTTTGGGTAAAATTATAAAAATTGGTAAAGTAAAAATTATTTTCTGGTTCATGCTAGGTAGCACTTTATACTTGTGTCTAAATTTAACGGTGGGCTTACAGTTTCTTTTGTGTTACTACTAAATAAAGGAAATAGTCTAGAAACTTTTATTAGTAATTTTTTTCATTTTCATTTTATTTTTCATTTTTCATTTTTAGTTTGCACCTGTCTGAATTTAAGAATGGGCTTAAATTTTCCTTTGTTTCTACTAAATAAAGGAAACAGTCTAAAATTTTTCGTTAGTAATTATTTTTGTTTTCAATTTTCCATCTTTACCAGAAATACATCTAACATGCAAATCATATGAACTCAGAACTATAACCTCCATTTTATTATTATTTTAAAAACCTCAAGTCCACTCTAATGCTTTTATCCAGTTTGTACTCTTTAATAATTTATAAGGATTTACCAAACGTAAACCTTATCCTGAGTTTAAAAAAAAGTAACTGTTTAAAAAAGTAGAAATGGCCTCAACTGGAAAGCATATAATTGATTTATCAATAAAAGGATTTATTGAAATAATATGTGAAAGGGATTCAGTTTAAACATTTATAGACTGTAAATATTGAGGCTTGCAAACTAGTTCTCTTCATAAAATGCTTTATAAAACCTTCTTTTGAAATTTAGCTTCTCCAATAGTTTACCTACTATTGCTAATCTTTTCTATGTAACACTTTTTGTTTTATTTCCCTAGGGCAAATATTGTTCGTGACTATTGCTAAACTCTAACTGGAATTTCATGGAAGTATTTTGATGGAGCAGATGCTTGCTCCTCTACCCTCTGTTTTAGCACGTCAATGAGAGGGATCCATTTGAAATGTAAGTCAGAGCATGTCATTCTTCTGCTCTACATCTTCAGTGGCTTTCCAATTCACCCAGTATAAAAGCCAGAATCCCAGCCCTGGTCTACAAAAATCTGCAGGATTTTGTCCTCTCTTAACTCTAAACTCATCTACTTAATTGGAAATGAATGCCAATTTCCAATGATCAGACATCCTTCCTTTCAAAATTTGTATAGCATGCATTTTATGTAAGAATGGGACCTGAATAGTTTCATTTAACTTGTCAGTTAAATACAGTTCTATTTAATTTGTCCAGATTACTTGGTTTTAATATTCTTCAGAGAAAGGCTATTTGCAGACACATTGGTCTCTGTGTATTACTATTTTCTGCAATTAAGGAAATTTTCAGGAAATTGTGTCCAGCCAAAGTTATTTGTTAATGCATTTTCAATGAATAGGCCTGGAAAAGGATTTGATGTAACATTTTGACTTTTCAATCATTAGCTTCACTTTTCTCCCATTTTTCTTAACAAATCACCTATTTTTGTTCTTTGAAATCATTTTAATCAGACAAATACTCCTTTGAGGTACAACTATAGATAGATATTCACTATTTTACATTTTACAAATTAAAAGAAAATATTTTAAAATTAGAATATATTTCTCTTTAAAAAAAAACTATAGAAAAGAGGACTTTCTCATGCATTTACCTAGTTCTTCAACTGTAAAAATAAGGTGGATAAATGATATAATCCTCTCTATAAGGCCATAATCCTATGAAAGAGTGTTTAATTACAAGAGACTTTTTTCTTTCTCTTTTCTTTCACTTTTAGAGTAAACCATATGAGAAGAAATGAGCCTTTCATTTTGTGGTAACAACATTTCTTCATATAATATCTGTAAAGGTGTTTTAGAAAACCCTTGCTTTGTGAATGCCCTCAATCTGGTCCCTCATGTTTTCCTGCTGTTTATCACGTTTCCAATATTGTTTATTGGTAAGTAATGTAATGTTGTTACGTCACATTAGTAGTGAGATTTGGTATAATGTTGACATAATTTCTCCATCATGAAAGCTTATATGAGAGTCTATGAGAAAAGAAGAAACTTATATTTTGTGTTTTCTAATTACTTCTATTTTTAGCATATGATACTCTGTAGGTAAAATAGAGGGCATGGTCTTCTAAAGGATGCTTCCAGGTAGCAGCAGCCGGTTTTTGAAAAAGATAGAGATAATATATGAGATAGATCTAAAGCATTGATTGAGTACTTGCTTTGTCCTAGGTGAAGGCAATGGCAAATGGGTGACGTAGTGTGTGCTTTGCCTTCTGGAAGTAGTCCAGACAAACAGATGCATTAAAGTCAGGAGAACTTAACTGTATCACATTTTAAGCCCACATTCGGAAATGGGAACAAATTATACTAGGCATTAACCTGCTGGAACAACTAATTCTTCCTGGTGTTGGTGGAGGAGATTGCCCAGAGAGTGACACGTTCCAGAACTTGAAGGTTACAAAGTGTGTAAGTTAAAGTAGGAATGATGTGGGTATGTTTTGAAGAGAATACATTTGCAAAGAAATGGGAATAGTTTTCTCTATGCTTTTACAGTTTATGCATGTACAGAATCCAGTTATTCAGAGCAGTTATGTACAATTTGTGTGGTCCTACCCCCTGAATTACCAAAATAGACCATTTAACTTCTTAAAAAGTTATAAAATATTTTCAGTATGTAAAAAATGACCAAGATTAATATAATAAACATCCTTTGAACCTACCACCACTCATCCTTTGGAATGTAACTGTAAGAATATGTGTATCTTTTTGCATATCACTTCCTGATTCTGTTACTATTCCCACATCCTTTCTTCCCATCCTTTCACAAGCAGTAACTACTATTTATAATTTGATGATTAATATTCCCATCCATGATTTTGTTGCCCAGAAAAATATATGAAATACATGAAAAGTCATCAGACTTACTTTCTTTAAAAAATAGCATAATCTAGGAATATGCTTTAAAGAAAGATTTAAAAATAATGTGAATACTTTTATTTATTCCTTAAATAAATTCACTGAGAGCCAGCTCCATTCCTGTTATTTCTTCTTACAGTGATCAAAGAATTTGTCCTATGGTGTGTGATGTCATAATAGAGTCCACCATAACTTTTTGTGCAAAGTTATTCAGGTTAAACAAATGTATAAACAAATCTAAATATATTGGTACCACAGTAGCCATATGTAGAATTACTAGTGCTATATGTAGCATCATTTGTAGAACATTACGAATGCTCTTTGGCCAAAAGTAGAACCTGCATTTTTATTGCAGTTATTACAGTTAATAATTCCTCTTTTTGTTGTCCAGTTAACAGCAAAGACTGTGACATTCATTTTTGTATCCCTAATACCCAGCACAGTGATTTGCAACAATGGTATTTGTATAGAGTCGAATTGAAATGGATAGTGTCAAAAGAAATTATGGAGAAAAGTGCATTCTGCTTGTTTATAATATTGCATTCTTGAGTCAATGAGGGGCCATCAATACTTAAAATCTCAAAGAAGTATCGGGTACAAGGAAAATTATAATGCTGCATAAAAGACACAGAACTTGCCTGCAATAATTTACAACGTAAACTGTGGTAGAATATGTTAAATTTCGCTAACCTGCCAATAATGAAATACGTTTGGCAACAACTAAGACACGAATCAATTTTTTTTTTCAAAGAATGCTTGAGAGGTCCCTTTTATACATACAAAAAATCCTTCCTGCAATATTTCAAGAACAAACCCTCATTCATTCCTGAAGTGTGTCAGGCTTCTCTACTGATGAAAATGAGGGAAAAAAGGGCAATGAAAGGAGACAAAAGTAGTTTGTTCCTGATATGCTACATATGAATTGGTATTATGCTGTAATTTTGGGAGGAAACATCACAATTTTACTAAATATAATCTTGAATATTTTCTTCGGTGATGAGCCAAATGTGAAGCTATAATGTTCTTGAGCTTGTTTTTAAGCTCTTTAGTGTGAAAAACTTTTAACTTTTGCTTGTTGAATAATGCAGGCTGAGTCATAGGTAATCATTTTACTCATATAATATGCATATGATTAAGAGTTCATTCAATAATGAATCCCATATTTCATCACCAAGTATTCCTTTTTTTTGTTAGTACTCGCACAGATCCCAAATGCCACATTGTTTTCATTGCTATCATTAATTTGTATTTTGTTTTCCTTTTGAATGAATGAGAGGCCTGTTGGTAAAGGCATATAATTATTATGAGATAGCCATGTCATCACCCAGAATTGCCATTATTCCTGAGCAATAAAACATTAATGTGTTGGTTAGCCTTGGTAGTCTTGTAAAAATTAATTGAAATTTTATTGTTTTAATATAGTGAAAATAGGCCAGGTTTTCCATTGCTTCCCTAGAAAGCACTAACATTTCAGGCTTTCCCCTCCAAACAAATATAAATGATTTCCATGATTATAATTGATCCTTTTTTCCCCCTCTCTCTTTCTGTTATCTTTTCATCTTTTTCAGGGTGGGGGAGCCAAAGCTCCAAAGTACAAATTCATCACAACACATGGCTCCATTTTCCTGGACATAACCTCAGATGGATTCTTACCTTTGCTCTCCTATTTGTGCATGTTTGTGAAATAGCTGAAGGCATCGTTTCAGATTCGTAAGTCACTTGATTTAGCTAATATTATGACACTATACTAGTGGGTATATTGATATAGAGAGTAGCTAAGAGCATGTCATGTGGGGCTCCAGGCATAGCACAGTAAGGGATAACAGCATTGAGCTACTTAATGCCATAATCAGGGGTTTTGCCTCTATTTTTGTGTTGCTACATAATTTCTCTATTAACACAAATTCAGATCAGTGACTTAACTCTCCTTAATGCTCTTTCTACATCTTTGCTCCCTGATCGGTGTAGCCTTTGCAGAAAGTTTCTCTCTCCTTTTAAACACTTCACTGTTTACCTTATCCTTAAAAATTGGTATAGAGACATTATCTATATTGATATATAGATCTAATAGCTAAATATCTCTATGTGAGCTATATACCAATATAAATTATATTAATCATTTCTCAGATGTTTTAATTTATTTTGCAAATAACCAAAGATAGATGAAGCAGGTATTTAAGAAGTCTGAGAACCAATGAGATCATAGCAATAAATTGTATAAAGATATTTTAAATATTTTTTAAAATATGAAGTATTTTAAAATCAGAATCTGTCATAAAACCCATATTTTTAAGGGAAATTTGTTATATTCTCCAAGGCCTGAGGTGGCACACCTCTTCCTGAGCAGCGATGCAGAAGGGCCACCCTCTGCCTTTGGGGCAAACTCACCCTCTTCAAATGCTTGGGTTAATCTGCTCTTCTGGCCCAAGGTTTCTCGACTTCAGACCTTAGCTTCCATAGTTCTGCCTCTGAAGTTATTTTTTTCTTCCAATTTGCCCTTTTTTGTCCCTTTTAGTCCAGACTGGCAGTGGTTCCATTTATACAGATCCCACAACACTCTTGGTTTTCTATGCAGCACACTGGGATCATGACCATTACACAAAAGGATTTTCCACACAGCCTTCCTGGATAACTCCTTCTCATATACTCACTTGTCCTGTAATGGCTTACTGCTTCCATATTTGGTTAAATCCTCATGTGGGATACTGTTCTCTCGGGTCTCCCTTTCTGGAAGCCCCAAGTTTTTCAGACCATCAGTTTCTGGTCTCTTTATACCTAAGAGTTCAGTTCTCAGCTTATCTCTTGCCTATTGCATTTCACTATAAGCTGCAAGGAGAAGCCAGGTTGCACTTTCCACATTTAATTTGGAAATCTTTTCTGGTAAATATCCAAGTTCATGACTTTTAAAATCTGCCTTCCATCTAAAACCAGCAGTCAATTTGGCCAGATTCCTTGTCACTTTAAAACAAGGATCACCTTCCATTGAGTTTGCAATAACTCATGCATCATTTCTGTCAAAGGCCTTATCAGAGGTATCTTTAAAGTTCACATTTCTACCAACGGTCTCTTCAAAGCATTTTAGGCCTCTTCTATCAAGCTCCTGACAACTCTGCCCAAATCTTTCCCTTAAACCATTTTAAAAGCTGTTGCAGCATATTTGGTATTTGCCAACTGCAGCACCCAACTCTCGGTACTAAAATCTGTATTCGTTTGTAAAAGCTGCTGGAATGCAATATACCAAAAATGGAATGACTTTTATAAAGAGGAATTTATTAAGTTGCAAATTTATAGTTCTAGGGCTGTGAAAATGTCCAAATTAAGGCAAGGCTACACAAGTATCCAAATTAAGGCATCCAAGGAAAGATACCTTGGCTCAAGAAGGCCGAAGATGTTCGAAGTTTCTCTCTCAGCTGGAAAGGTACACAGTGAAGTCTGCTAGCTTTGTCTCCAGGCTTCTTCAGCAGCTTCCCCAGGGACATTTTCTTTATGCATCTCCAAAGGTCTCTGACTGTGTGGGGTCTGTTGGTTATAAAGCTTTTTCCAAAATGGTTCCCTTGTAAAGGTCTAGTAAGCAACCCCACCTTGAATAGGTGGAGACACATCTCCATGGAAACCATTTAATCAGAAACTACCACCTACAGTTGGGTGGGTCACATCTCCATGGAAACAATCAGAAAGATCCCACCCAGCAGTATTGAATGAGGATTAAACAGCATGGCTTTCCTGGGGGTACATAATAGTTGCAAACTGGCACACACATAGTAACAAAAAAATAAACTCAAGTAATAGGAAAATTTTTGTTATAAAATTATGTAAAAAGTACGCCATTTGTTAAAGAATGTCTGCGAGAAGATCTTCAAAGTTCTTAAAAGAAAGCTCCAAAAACTTCTTTCTTATTTAAGAACCCCCTGCACATCTGTTTACATTTTTCTGTTGCATTTAACAAAGAATGAGACGTCTAAGCATTTGACATGGATCCAACCATTTTCAAATGCCTTTATGATGGCTCTTTGCATACATGAGCATATCTTAGTTTCTGACAAAAAAGAAAGCTATGTCACCCCTTCAAGCATTTAGCTTAATGGGCTTTAGTATGGACAAGAGCTCCATACTAAAAAATAACAAACCAAGATTTCACCCTTGATCTCACACTGCCCCTTTGCATTCTGCAGAGGTTTGCTCCTTACCCTTTTTAGTGAGGCTTCTCAAAGTCATCGTCCAGTTACTTCCGACCTTCAGAATTTAGTTTGCTTTCTCTCTTGCCCTGTTCTATTCTGGAAGCTGCATCAATACTTTCGACTTTTAACCTTAGTAATTTATATATCTAGTTTGATCTTATAGAAGTTCTTAATATTTAGTTTTCTTTATTAGAGACTAGCTTGAGGCCAGAGTGTAGGGACTTCCCTGTCCTTTCTGCACATGAAACTTGTCTTGGGTATGCATGTGTGGCCCTAGGAATTTTCCTGTTAATACTGATGAGAATGTCCCCTTTTCTCTAGGAAATACTTTTCACATGGTACTGGGCACCCTACTTTGTGTCCTGTAATCAGTAAACCCTTGCTCTGGGCAGCCACAACTCGACTGCTCTCCCACAGCATTCTGTAGGAGAGTTCTGTGAACTGCCTTCTATGTGAAGGCAAACCTGTGACTGATGTCCTGATTTGGTCCCTTAAGCCACCAGCAGAGGGATTGGACCAGATATCCATATTCCTAATATAGTCAGAAGGGTCGCTCTGCTCCTTCCAGAACCGCACACAGAGAGTACACACGTGGTGGGATGGGGGCCAGCCACGGCACTTTGACAGCTACAGCTTTTAAGTGTCCTTTTCCTTGATCTGATGCTACCCTGTTACTGTAGTCCTTTAACTGTTTTCTGGAGTTTTCAGAAAGATGTTTCTGCAAGTTCTTGGTAGTTGTTCAAAGCCTTTGTGTGGGGACAGAGCCCTGAAGCTTCTCACTCTGCCATTTTGATTGGGACAGGCTTTTTAATTCAGGCTTTTTAAATTCCCTTAATCATTTTCTCTCTTTTAAAATTATTCTTTTGTCCTCCAAGATGTAATCCTTTCTTGATTTTCTTCCTAATTTTCTGACTAAAGATTTTCTGCTGTAGTGGGATGGATGTGCTCCTACCAAAATATGGAGGTCTGCAGTTCATACTCTAAAAATAACTAATAACAGGCTTAGGAAACCACATAAACTGATGCATCTTTGTACCTACAGCATTAACAAAATAATAGCAATCCTAATAAAAATACTAGCATGGTTGAAAGACATGTAAAATCCTTAAAAAAGAAACCCTACAATAGATATGTAAAACCCAGCTGCTAAACAAACAAACAAAACAAACAGCTGCTACCTTTATTCGTTCTTTATTATTGTGTCTCTTAGTAATATTTTGTCATTTCTTCCAAATTTTTGAATTGACTTCTTAATTCATTTATTATAATTATTCTTATTGAATGTGTTCAGTTTGTAAATTCTCCTCTGGGTATGGTTTTTTAAATTTTTATTAATAAAACCAATCAACATACAATATGAACATTCTTTTTTCTTCATCACATAATTGTATATTCAGCATCATGATCATTTCTTAGAACATTTGCATCAATTCAGAAAAAGAAATAAAAAGAAAACAGAAAAAAGATTCATATATACCATACCCCTTACCCCTCCTTTTCATTGATCACTAGCATTTCAATTTACTAAACTTATTTTAACATTTGTTCTCCCTATTATTTATTTATTTTTAATCCACATGTTTTACTCATCTGTCCATAGAGTAGATAAAAGAAGCATCAGACACAAGATTTTCACATCACATAGTAACATTGCGAAAGCTATATCATTATACAATCACCTTCAAGAAACATGACTACTGGAATACAGCTCTACATTTTTAGGCAGTTCCCTCTACCCTCTCTGTTATGCCTTAACTGAAAAGGTGATATCTATTTAATGCATAAGAATAACCTCCAGGATAACCTCTCAACTCTGTTTGGAATCTCTCAGACATTGACACTTTATTTTGTCTCATTTCTCTCTTCTTCCTTTCAATTGAGGTTTTCTCAATCCCTTGATGCTGAGTCCCAACTCATTCTAGGATTTCTGTCCTATGTTGCCAGGAAGGTCCACACCCCTGGGGGTCATGTCCCACATAGAGAGGGGGAGAGCAGTGAGTTTGCTGTCGTGTTAGCTGAGAGAGAGAGGCTACATCTGAGCAACAAAAGAGGTTCTCTTGGGAGTGACTCTTAGGCCTAATTTTAAGTAGGCTTAGCCTATCCTTTGTGGGGTTAAGTTTCATATGAACAAACCCCAAAATTGGGAGCTCAGCCTATTGCTTTGGTTGTTCCCACTGCTTGTGAGAATATCAGGAATTCTCCCCTTGGGAAAGTTGAATTGCTCCCCTTTCTCACCATTCCCCCAAGGGGACTTTGCAAATACTTTTTTATTCACTGTTTAAATCCTTCTGGGATTTATTGAGGCATCACTCTGGACAAACCTACAAAATCTCATGTCCTACTTAAGGTTCTATGTACTTATGGTATTCAATTAAGCTGTCCACATCAGTTATATTAGGAAATGCACTAGTCAAAATGTAAATTTTGTATGAAATAAATATTTTTTGCTTTAGTATCACGTATAAGTTAAAGTTTTAAAATATTAATTACTGTCTGTTTTCAACACCTGCATTATTGACATTCCTTTGTTCTTCCTCATGCAAAACATTTCTGAATTTGTACTTTTGTCACTGTTATTATATACTCTAGGCATTCCTAGATTATGCCATCTCAGTCTTTATCGTGTGTCTTTCCTTCTGATTTCATTTGTGCCCCCAGGCCTCCTTCCTCTATCATTCTCACATTCAGCTTCATTCAGTGTCCTAACATTATTGTGTTACAGTTAAGTAGTATTGTGCTATCCATTTCTGAATTTTTACAATCAGTCTCATTGCACAATCTGTATGCCTTCAGTTCCAATTACCCAATATCTACCCTATTTCTATCTCCTGATGACCTCTGTACTTAACTGAAATTATCTAAATGCATTCATTAATGTTAGTTCATATCAGTGAGACCATACAGTATTTTTCCTTTTGTTTCTGGCTAATGTCACTCAGCATAATGTCCTTAAGGTCCATCCATGTTGTTACATATTTCATAACTTTATTCTGTCTTACAGCTGCATAATATTCCATCGTATGTATATTCCACAGCTTGTTTAGCCACTTGTCTGTTGATGGATATTTGGGCTGTTTCCATCTCTTTTACTCCTTCCTTTCATATTTTAATGCCTTGTATTTCTTTTTCTTGTCTAATATCTCTGGCTAGAACTTAAAACACAATGTTGTATAACAATGGTGATAGTGGACATCCTTGCCTTGTTCCTGATCTTAGGGGGAAAGTTTTCAGTTTTTCTCCATTGAGGATGATGTTAGTTGCGTGTTTTTCATATATTCCCTTTATCATGTTGAGGAAGTTCCCTTCTCTTCCTATCCCTTGAAGTGTTTTCAACAGGAAAGGATGTTGAATTTTGTCAGATACCTTTTCTGTATCAATCGAGATGATCATGTGGTTTTTCTGCTTTGATTTGTTGATACGGTGTAGTACACTAATTGATTTTCTTATGTTGTACCATCCTTGCATACCTGGGTAGAATCCTACTTGGTCATGGTGTATAGTTATTTTAATGTGCTGCTGGATTCTATTTGCAAAAGTTTATTGAGGACTTTTGCATCTATATTCATAAAAGAGATTGGTCTGTAGTGTCTTTTTTTTTGTAATATCTTTGTCTGGCTTTGGTATGAGGGTGATGTTGCCTTCATAGAATGAGTTAGGTAGTTTTCCCTCCTCTTCAATGTTTTTGAAGAATTTGAGCAGGATTGGTACTAATTCTTTCTTGAATGTTTGGTAGAATTCATGAGTGAAGGCATCTGGCCCTGGACTTTTCGTTTGGGGGAGCTTCTTAATGACTGATTTAATTTCTTTGCTTGTGATTGATTTGTTGAGGTTGTCTGTTTCTTCTCGAGTCAATGTTGGTAGTTCATGCCTTTCTAGGAAGTTGTCCATTTCATCTACATTATCAAGTTTATTAGCATAAAGTTGTTCATAGTATCCTCTCATTACTTCCTTTATTTCTGTGGGGTCAGTGGTTATGTCTCCTCTTCCACTTCTGATTTTATTTGTTTGCATCCTTTCTCTTCTTATTTTGTCAACCTTGCTAAGTGTCCATCAATCTTATTGATTTTCTCATAGAACCAACTTCTGGTTTTGTTGACTTTCTCAATTGTCTTCATGCTCTCAATTTCATTTATTTCTGTTCTAATCTTCATTATTTCTTTCCTTTTGCTTGCTTTGTTGTTAGTTTGCTTTTCTTTCTCTGGTTCTTCTAAGTGGACAGTTAATTCCTCGATTTTTGCTCTTTCTCCTTATTTGATATAGGCATTTAGGGCAATAAATTTCCCTCTTAGCACTGCCTTTGCTGCATCCCATAAATTTTGATATGTCATGTTTTCATTTTTGTTTGCCTCGAGATATTTACTGATTTTTCTTATAGTTTCTTCCTTGACCCACTGGTTGTTTAAGAGTGTGTTGTTGAGCCTCCATATATTTGTGAATTTTCTGGCCCTCTGCCTATTATTGATTTCCAACTTCATTCCTTTATGATCTGAGAAAGTGTTTTGTATTATTTCAATCTTTTTAAATTTATTGAGACTTGCTTTATGACCCATCATATGGTCTATCCTTGAGAATGATCCATGAGCACTTGAAAAAAAGGGTGTATCCTGCTGTTGTGGGGTGTAATGTTCTATAAATGTCTGTTAAGTCTGGCTCATTTATTGTATTATTCAAATTTTCTGTTCTTTATTGGTCCTCTGTCTAGATGTTCTGTCTATCGACGAGAGTAGGGGATTGAAGTTTCTAACTATTATGGTAGATGTGTCTTTTTCTCTTTTCCCTGTTTTCAGTGTTTGCCTCATGTATTTTGGAGCATTCAGGCTCGGTGCAGAAATATTTACGATTATTATGTCTTTTTGTTGAATTGTTCTTTTTATTAATAAATTAAATAGTAATTATTATTTAATTATTAATATTTATTTTATATTATTTAATTATTAATAATTAAAATGTGTCCCTCTTTGTCTCTTTTAACTGTTTTACATTTGAAGTCTAAGTTGTTGGATATTAGTATAGCTACTCCTGCTCTTTTCTGATTATTTGCATGAAATATCTTTTCCCAACCTTTCACTTTCAACCTATGTTTATCCTTGGATCTAAGATGTGTTTCTTGTGGACAGCATATAGATGGGTCCTATTTTTTTAAATCCATTCTGCCAGTCTATGTCTTTTGATTGGGGAGTTTAATCCATTATGTTATTACTGTATAGGCAGTACTTTCTTTTACCATTTTGCCTTTTGGATTTTATATGTCATGTCTAATTTTCCTTCTTTTTACCTTTACTGATAGTCTTCATTTCTATACTCTTCTCCATACCTCTCTCTCCTGTCTTTTCGTATCTGTCTCTAGTGCTCCCTTTAGTATTTCTTGCAGAGCTGGTCTCTTGGTCACAAATACTCTCAGTGATTTTTTTGTCTGAAAATGTTTTAATTTCTCCCTCATTTTTGAAGGGCAATTTTTCTGGATATAGAATTCTTGGTTGGCAGTTTTTCTCTTTTAGTAATTTAAATATATCATCCCGCTGTCTTCTCACCTCCATGGTTTCTGCTGAAAAATCTATGCATAGTCTTATTGGGCTTCCCTTATATGTGATGGATTGCTTTTCTCTTGCTGCTTTCAAGATTCTGAACTCTTTTTCTTTGACATCTGACATTCTGATTAGTAAGCATCTTGGAATACGTCTCTTTGGATCAATTCTGTTTGGAGTACACTTGGATCTGTAATTTTAAGTCTTTCATAAGAGTTGGAAAATTTTCAGTGATAATTTTCTCCTAGTTTTTCTCCTTCTTTTCTCTTCTGTTCTCCTTCTGGGACACCCACAACACGTATATTCATGTGCTTCATGTTGTCATTCAATTCCCTGTGTCCCTGCTCATATTTTTCCATCCTTTTCTCTATATTTTCTTTTGCTTGTTGGATTTCAGATGTCCTGTCCTCCAGTTCATTAATCCTATCTTCTGCTTCTTGAAATCTAACATTGTAGGTTTCCATTGTTTTTTTTTCTCCTCTTCTACTGTG
>PVIY010038434.1:0-23898 GCA_004026745.1 Myrmecophaga tridactyla | reverse complement strand
AGTTTTGTGTGCCTTTCTACACTCCCTCCTTGTTCACTGAAACATATACACCCATAGAGGGCTTTCTTTTATTTTATTTTACAAAAAAAAAAATAGGAGCATGATTATGATACACATCATACTGTACATATTTTCCTGAAACTTGCTCTTTTTTTCTTCACTTAATAATAGGTCACAGTCTTCCCTCCTGGTCAGTGGCTGTAGTCTAACCATTATTGGTCAATGGCTGTAGATTTAAACCAGAGCAGCAGAATTTCCATGGAATGGATTTCAGTCCACCATTTTTCTATCAAACGACTTTCCAGTCATCCCCAGGTTTCACCATTGCAAACAACACTGCAGCAAACAGCCCCGCCCAGTCAGTCCTTTTACACTTCTGCTACTCCTTGTAGACTTCATTCCCCAAAATGTGCCCTGCTGGTCAGAAGACACACGTATTTTAAATCTTAATAGCTATTGCTTGATTACTTTACACAAAGCTTGCGCCAACCCACACCCTCTCCTGGAAAGTGCATTATTGCTCAGAGAATGCTGGGGGCCAGGTTTGTCTGGTAGCGTGGGTGACTCCTAGATAACAGAATTATGGGGTTTCATATAGTTTCAATTGCTTGTTTCTTTTCATGAGGACACAACACCCTACGTAAAAAATGGTTACCCTGACATTATGTTGGAACTCTTGGGTCTTGAAAAATATTTGTCAACTATTGTTCCTCCAGCTACCTCTGCCCCAGTGTCTGCCAGGGTCTGGGGAATACTTTTTCCTTTCCACTCCCTTCTTTTCTATTTCTTTAAATACCTCCTGTAGTTTCTGACCATTGTTTGGAGTAGTCTGTCCAGAGTCCCTAAAGCTCTTTGTACTAATGCCAAAGCCATCAGCCATTTTACCAGCCATCATTTGCCACCTTGGATGCAAACCCCATCCATTTCCCGCCACCTTGGGACTACATGATGCAAAGGTGACCTGGATCCAAGTCTTATCTCTGCCTCTTACTCGCTTTTTTTTTTCACTTCTCTAAGCTTCAGTTCCCCGCTGCAATGAATATTATGATGCCTGCTTTATGGAGTGAGGAATAAAAGAGATAATACATGCCACGTGCTTAACATCTGCTAGGCAAGCAATACAATTGAGCTATTTTTACTGTAGGGCACTAAAACATTTGGTCTGCTTGAATGTCTCCAGAACCTCTTTATCTGTGTCCCTGAAGATTCTTTTTCTTGTCCCCACCTGCAATAGTAATTCTTTAAACTTGAGTCCTCAGCTCTCTGCTCTCTGTTCTTTTGCCTTCAGAGAGCTTATCAAGTGGCAGCAACTTAAAACTGGGAGGATGAGAGAGGGCCACCTGGTGTGATAGAAAAAAAAAAAGAAGAAGAACAGCATTGCACTTAGGGATCTGGTTTCAAATTCCCCAACATCACCGGATGTCGGCCACCTGACTTGGGGTGAGAGTGTAAATCGAAATAACATTTTAGAAAATAGTTTGGTATAATTCAGTGAAGCTGAAGATATGTAAACTCCGTGAACCAGCCATTCCACCTCTGGGTATGTGTCGTGGAATATTCATGAGCACAGGCAGCAGAAACATGTGCCAGAAGGTCCAAAGCTATTTGCTCATCATTGCCTCAAATGGGAAGCCACCTAAATAGCAATAAAAGAAAAATTGTGACGTATTCACAGAATACTATACAGCCATGAAAATGAATGAATGACAGCTACACACAACACAGATGCAGGGTAGAACCATAATGTTGAGTAAAAGAAGCCCAGCACAAAAGAATAAATAACTTTTGAGTCCATTCAGAGTTCAAAACCAGGTAAAACCTAACTCCATTGTTTAGGGATACATGTATGGATGTAACACTGTAAGGAAAAAAATAAATGATTATTACAAACAGTGAGATGAGCAGCTACATATTGGGAATGGGAGAGGGCTGTGACCAGAGAGCAGCATACTGGGGGATTGTGAGTGCTGGTGATGCTTACTTCTTGCCCTGTATGTTAGGCGTAAGGTATCTATAATAGTTTGTTAAGCCATGGTGTGTTGCTTTTCCTGTGTACCTGATATATTTCTTAATTGAAGAAAATAAGATCAACAATATCAGAAAAGAATGTATATACGTATACATGGGGGCTGGCATGAGTAACTTCCCCCAAATTTTGCCTACAATATTATAGGGACTCCTCCAGTCTATGACTACAGGGTTACTCTTTTGTTCAAAGGGAGTCTTACATCTGTCTGTTGGAGGTTTTCTTTGGCTGTGTCATCCAACCCTCAAATCTGTTGGCACATTCCAAAGAGAATTCATCACCTCTCCCCCTGCACTACCTCTTGCCAGTTTCCCTCTATCTGTAAGATCCCTTCTATCCCTGTTTCTCAGTCTGGTACATTTGGCATCATCTTTCACTCACTCCTCTTCTCCACCTACTTCCCCCAATTCTCCTCCCCACTCAGTGAGTCCACATAAGGGAAACCCCTCTCGTCACTTCATTTTCTCTCCATTTCTTCTGCCCTTATCCAGCCTGTCAACCTGGATGGCCAGTGTCCCTTTCTCTCACTCTTCCCTCCCAGAAAAACCCTTTCACCATGACTTTCTCTTCCTCAACAACTTTGAGAGAGTCCGAGCTGCAAAGTGATTCAAGCCACAACTTTGGTTTTTCTTTTTAGATTTATCTTATGGGTTTGGGTTAACATTCAAACCTTTTGGGTCTGTTCTGTACTGTATTCCTTATCCCTTCTAGCTTGTGCTCTTTTATTAGATACGCTTTTTACATCTTCCCTTAAATCACTGATAACATGTTTGATGGCACAGAATGAAGGACCAAGCCTTGGAGTGGTTTGGGTCTACTCAGAGATAAGCCACTTCTCCCAGGGTTAGAGGGGAAGTGGGTCATATTCTTTAAAAGAAGAGCAAGGGGTGTTTGAAAAATACATAACCCTAAAACATACAGCTGTCATTGAAAAAATATTATTTCCAAAATAAAAGTAGCTGGGAGAAAGAAACCATCTTGGCTATTGGGAATGACAGGCTGATTTAATAAATGTTACCCAGAGCTGCTCTCATATCTCCAAACAAATATGAGATTGCTGGATCATGTGGTGGAAGAGAAGTTTGGATAGGCCAGTGAAAATTATTGAAAATGATGAGATTCAGTGGGGCCGATTTTGTGACCGGAGCTCCTGTGAGTTAAATAAAACTCCTCCACAGCAGAAGGAAATGCAAGCCACAGAACAGTTCTGCTCCAAATGGGAAGCAGGAGACCTGGGCTGTAACACAGCTTGGACTCTGCTTGCAGGACTTACCAGCCAACTCAGTTCCTGGGTTGAAGGAGGCTGGGGTTGAACTATACTTTGATGAGTCTGACACTTCCCTTCTCTTAGGGATTGAATTGTGTCCACAAAAAACAAAGATAAATTTAAGTCCTAATTCTCAGCCCTATGAATATGACCCTATTGGAAACATGATCTTTGAAGATGTGGTCAGTTAAGATGAGGACAAACTAGAGTAGGCTGAGTCCTCATCCAGTAGAGCTGGTGTCCTGATACGATGAGGAAATTGGGCACAGATGGACAGAGGCAGAGAATGCCCTGGAGTGCTGGATTCTTCCCTACAGAATTCCAAAGGGAAACCCCTCTCGTCACTTGGTTGGCCCTGCCAACACCTTGATTTCAGACTTCAAGTCTCTAGAACTGTTGTTTGAGGCCACTCAGTTTTAGTATGTTATTACAGCAACTCTAGGGAACTAAGATTCTCTCTCTTCTTAGAAGAGGTCCACCAACCCAACTCCTCTCTAGTTGACCTCTGAGGGGTTCAATTTGAGCCCTAACAGGAAAAGGAGACCTTCAGGATCCCTTCCAGGATGAGCATTGCAGGCCCCAAAGCTCTGACACCTACTTGTTCGGAAGCCTCCTGGTTGGATGATTGAGACTTTAACTCCCCATTTGGAAAGCTCTTGTCTCATAACTGCTGAAAACATGGTCAGAGCTGCCTTAGATGAGCCATAGGCTGCCAGTTTTTCCATTGGGACACCACCTATGGGAGTAACAGGAGAAAAAAAAAATCAAGTCTGTTGTTTTCATTCATTCATTAAATAAATATTTAAACAGAACCATGATATGCCAGGAACTGGTATCAGGAACTGCACACAAAGGTAAGCAAGGGCCCTCTGTACCCACATTCTTCGTCACTCCCATTATCCGGTTCTTTTCTTCTTACCTTCCATTGTACTTCTCTCACTACTGGTCCAATTGAAGAACCCAGTTTGAGGCTTAATCTCACCCAGCTCTTAAGCCCAATGTGATTTAAGTGAGATAAGGAGCATCTGGTCCAGCCTCTGACCTTCCAGTTTAGCCAGCTGAGAAGCAGGGGCCTGACCCTGAATAATGTACAGAGTCCGGCTTCACATGCTTTTCTCCCCCAACCTTCAGTCCAAGGAGCAAGCCAGACTCTGGACTCTTTACCTGCATACAATCTCTCTGTCTGACTTCTCTCTGCTGTAAGCCTCAGATTTTCAAGGGTTTAAGCTGGAGGGAGCAGGAGAAGAGTGGAAAAGCAGAGAGACCTGAGAGTTTGGGTAACTTTCTTCGTGTCTTTTTATTCTCCCTTGCTACAGTGAGTAATGAACCTAACTTTTTCAAGGACAAAAGCTGCAGTGGGTTGAAAAGCGATTCCCCAAAAGATATGTCCACCTGGAATTTCAGAACGTGACCTTATTTGGAATAAGGGTCTTTGCAGATGTGACTAAAGTAAGGATCTTCAGATGAAACTGTCCTAGATTAGAATGGGCTTTAACTCCAAGGACAGGTTCCTTATAGGAACAAAAAAAGAGAAAACACACATAGTCACACAGGGGAGGAGGCTATGTGAAGACCAAGGCAGAGATTGGAGTTATGTTACTAGAATCCAAGGGTTGCCTGAGTCTGCCAGAAGCTGATAGAGGCAAGGAAGGGTCCTCTCCTAGAGCCTTTGGTGGGTACATGGCCATGCTGACATCTTGATTCCAGATTTCTGGCCTCCAGAAATGTGAGAGAATACATTTCTGTTGTTTCAAGTCACCAAGTTTGTGGTAATTTATCACGGCAGCGAGGGAAAACAAGGTGCATTTTGGTGGCTTTGTCTGGAAGACAGTGAGGGCTCACAGTTCAGAGGGGAGGTGGCAAAACCTCTGCTCGTTGTGATCTCATGGGTACCCAGGAAAGCTGGACACTGGGGCTCCTGGCCTTGGAAAAGTGTTCCCTGGCCAAAGAAGGATCCACTGTGTGAACAGATAAACCGTGGCACACTCATACAATGAAATATAACTTAGCCACAAAGAAGAATGAACTTTGAGACATGCAACAACATGGATGAATCTCAAAGTTTTTATGGTGATTGAAAGAGCCAAACCAAAAGAGAGCACCTACTGTATGATTCCATTTATATAAAATTCTAGAAAATGCAACTTAATCTATAGTAATAGAAAACAGATCAGCGGCTACCCAGGGGAATGGAGAGATTACAAAGGGGCATGAAGACACTTTTAGGAGGAAAGGGTATGTTCACTTCTTGATTGTGGTGATGGTTTTATGGTATATACGTATGTCTAAACTAGTCATATTAAAAACTTTAAATATGAACAGTTCATTGTATGCCAATTATAGCTCAATTTTTAGAAAACTATTTTTAAAAAGAAGCCTTTAGGTTCCAAGATAAAATAGACATCTCAGCAAAAAGGATTACTTCATGGTCATTTTGTTCTGCCTAAAACCCTCAGGACATTTGCACAATTCTTGAGGCATGGGAAAAGGAGCTCCTGTGCTTCCTACTCTTATCTTTGCATCCATCCTCTTTCCACCAGCTTTCCCAGATTTCCGTGCTTCTCAGCAAATCAAACATGGTTCTGGTTTTGCATGTATACAGTTTTCTTTGTTCTCCTGATCTCACCACTTTGCAATGATTTTTCCCTTCCAGTCTCCTTTATTCTTCTTGTTAGGCGTGCTTCATGCATGTGAGAACATCTTCCTAGCCCTGAGCCCTCTTGGCTACATTTGCTAAAAATTTTCAGTCTGAGCATTTGACATCACACATTTTGGCTCATGTACACATCTAACATTTATTTAGGCTCAAGTATTAAGGTAGACTGTCTAAATGACCAAATTAATAGTGTCTAGTGAGCAGAACAGGCCTTTGTTCCTAGATGGGCTTCTTCCTGGACCTCATTTCTGTTGAACAGGAAAACCACGGACTGCATGGGGCATTGCCTGGGTGTGGTTTGTTAAAGCGCAACCTTTATGAGGAGCTTGGCCACTTCCAGCCACTTGATGAAACTGTGCCTTGGCGTTGCCTGTCTAGCCTTGGTTATTCAAAACCCACAAGTTGTAATTTAAAAGAACTCCAGATAATAAAACTGTATGGAACCAAATACACTTACATACATACAAGTACAAGTAAAACTAGGGAAATATGAATAAGATCGGTGGATTGTATCAAATGTCAATAAGCTGGTTGTAATATTATAGCATAGTTTTGTAAAAATCTTAACTTTGGGGGAAATTGCTTAAAGGGTATGTGAGATCGTTTTTTACAATGTCACTTAAATACACAATTATGTCAATAAAAATTTCAATAATAAAAAAGAACATGGGCGTTGAAGCAGATATACTTAGAATAACGAATGTCCATTTTCATCATCATCATTACTCTATTACAATTGATGCTTTGGTCTGGCCCACATTATTTGCTTTTGGGAAACACCCATTCTTACCTTCCTATATTCCTAGGAAGAATGTCAATCAACGGTCCTGTGTTCCCATCAAGGGAGAAAGAACAGCCAAGCTTAATACCCCATTCCATTCCCTGGGCATGGAGATTGGTTTGGGGTGGGCACATGCCTCAAATTGCCTTTTTGTAAATTGCTAGGGATGGTAGAGGAAAGATTATTTATTGTTTATTTCTGCCTACCTGAATAAGAGAATAGAGGAAGACTAAAGCTCCCAGGACCATTTTTTGCAAATGCATAGGTAGAGCTTGCCAACAAGGAAGCAAACAGAGAACAGATGGGAGAAACAGAGTGAGGGTGGCAAATTGAATGGTGGAGGAAAGTGGGGAGGGAAGATGGAAAGTGGAGGCTGGAGAGAGTTCAGTGATAGCATTTGAAAACTTGGTTCCAGCCCTTGGTGAGCTTATTAAATTCCTTTTCCCTTGTTTAAGCTTGTTTGAGGTTTGGCAGCAGTAAGAATCCTGAAGCTCAATGGATGGAATTTCGATACAACATTTGGATAGAACCGGTCTCCTTAAACACTGATATTCTTCTTGCCACAGATGACACACTGATTTTTAAGTATACAGAATCTTAGAATTAAAGCACCAACTTTTTTTGTTGGTGAGAATGACCAAAGGAGTTAATGTGACTTGTTCAAAGTCACACTGTTGATTGTTGCACGACAACCTCAGTTTGCAGGATTGAATGATGTTCAACCACGCCGTGGTTTTTAAAGATGATGAGTTTGGTCCTGGAGGAGGCAGGTTAGCAGAGGGCAGTGGTTAGAAACCAGGTTCTAGAGCCAACAGTGCCTGCATTCAAACCCCAGCCCTGCCGTTGATTAGCTTCCTGTTCTTGGGAAAGTCACTTTATGTTGATGAGCCTGTTCTATGATCTATTAAATTAGAATAATGATAGTGCATGCATCATAGGGCTCTTGTGAAGGTTAAATGAACTAATATATTCAAATAGTGTCTGGCACAAGGTAAGCTCTATTAAGGAGTTTCTTCTATTGGTATGAGTCAAGTTTTTTACAATACTATCTCTTTGGCCTCAAAGGCCCCCTAATTTGTAAATGATAAGCTTATGGGTTCAGAATCTCTTGAGGTGCTTGTTTATTGTTTACATTACTACCACCCACCCTAGACCAGCTGGATCAGAATCTGCATTTCAAGCCAACCCAAGTGATCCTTTTGTGTATTAAAGCTTGAACTATGACCTTAGGATTTTTGGTCATATATTTCTGAGCATATGCTTTCCTTGTAATGCACAGCCCAACAATATTATAAATATGACAGGTGATGAGAAAATACCATACTCCACATTATTGATCTAAACAAAAATCACATCTTGGACTGAACATTTCAGAAACATTTGTCTTTTGTATTACGTGAACCCTCTGAAGTTGCCAGTATTAGACCCATTTTCACCTACAAAATGACAATTTCGGAGGGTTCCACCTCATACAGCCAATTTTGCTGTTACTGTTTTATATCAGTGTCTAAGGCTTTTGGTGGCATATGACAGAATAAGTGTAGGCATCCACAGCTTGTTGAACAAGAGCCCCAACATCTTAGGGGCCTTTCCCTTCCTGACCTTATATTCCCCTTCATTGGCTGTCCAGTTAGCTTCTCTAATTTTTTTTTATCTTGCTTCCATTCAGGTTAAAATCCTAGAGGCAGAAGACAGCAAGGTAAATGGTTGCTGGAAGATTGGCAAGTTCATTTCCATTTCAGCAGGAAAACCTTGAATTCCAGAACACAGGGCTTATTTATCTGGGCATTGGAGAACTGGTCCAGAATTCACAGCGGGGAGGAACTGTGGGTTATAACCTTGACAATCAAACAGAGCACTAATGTCAATTCCAAGGTGGTTAACTCCTGGAAATTTTCTTATTCACCCACTGGCTGACATTATACGAAACCAGGAGAGCTGGGACACCCAAGGAGAGGCATATATAGAGTTTGTGTTTGCTTTTATTTGTTTATTTTAAATTCCAGATTAGTGATACATAACTCAGTAGGCCTGGTAGAATCTGCACCTTGGGAACAAAATAAAAGCAAAAAACAATGCCAAGGCCCTAGCTACACCTGTGAAATAAAAATCTCTGGCAGTGGGGCCTAAGCATCAGTATTTAAATAAAATCCCATGGATGATTTTAATGTGTGGCTGGGGGTGAAAAGGGTGCTCTGGCTCCATCATTCTCAGAGGTGAGTATCAGAATCACCTGGGGAGCTGATAAAGAACACAGAGGACAGGGTGCTTCTGTATTATTACCAGGTAATTCTGGACACCTCTGCTACCCCCACACACTAAGTTTGAGAACCGCTGTTCTTTGTTTTAGAACACTAGTTTTCAAACTTGGTAGCTCACTGGAATTGCCTGGGGAACTTTGAAAAATATCAATGCCTGGATTCCCTCTCAAAAAATATGGTTTCTTTGGGTTTGGTTCATCATGGGTACTAGGATATTTTAAAGTTCCCCAGGTGATTCAAACATGTGACAGAGTTCGAATCATTTCTAGGTAATATTAATTATTATCTAGAATTATCATTTCTAGATAAATTAATCATAGATATTTCAAGATAATATTCCTGAAATTTTTCCATATATTTCTATCCTTGGGAAGCATCAATGCTAATACAGTCTCTTTCAGCTTTCTTTTCAGAAATACAGTCTCTTTTGGCTGTAGAAATTTCATGAGATCTCAGAAGTTGGATAGTGATCTGGCAGGGCTGTTTCCACTTTGATCTGTCATACATATGTGGAATAAAAGAGATATTGTGCTGAGTGAGACCAGAATAAAGATGAATTTGTAATGCTGGGCTGGAGGAAAAGGTTTTTGGAGTTATATGAGCTGTGGTCAAAATAGACTCCCTTTAAATTATGCTGAGTGAAACAAACCAGTCTCAAAAGGTTACATACTACATGATTGCTTTTATATAACATTTCTGAAATAACATTATGGAGATGGTGAACAAATAGTGGTTGCTAGGGTTTGGGGATAGGAGGAAGGAGAGTGTTTTAGTTTCCTCATTGCTAAAGCAAATGCCATGCAATAGGTTGGCTTGAAAATGGGAATTTATTGGCTCACAGTTTTGAGGCTAGGAGAAGTCCAAATCAAGGCATCATCAAGACCATGCTTTCTTCCTGAAGAAAGGGGCTGGGATCCTCTGTCACATGGCAATGCATGTGATGCCCTCTCCTGCCTCTCCCTTCTCTTCTGGGTTCCCTTGACTTTCAGCCTCTGGCTCATCCTTCTGTGACTTTTTCTCTCTCTCTCTGTGACTGCCCCTATAAGCCCCCCTACTGAATGATTAGAATTAATACCCATCCTAGACCAAACCTTATCTGAGGTAGCCTCATCAAAAGGTCCTATTGACAAGGGTTCATACCCACAGGATTGGATTAAGTTTAAGAACATGTTTTTCTGGGGTACAGAGCTCAAGACCAGCATAGGGAGGTAGGGACCATTATAAAGGGCAGCACAAGACAGCTCTATAGTGATGGGACAGTTGTGCATCTTGACTAGTAGTAGTCACATGAAGCTACACAATTCATAAAATTGCACAAAACTATAGACATACACACACACAGTGAGTGCATGGACAACTGGTGAAGTCTGGATTAATTCTGCAGTTTATACCAATGTCAGTTTCCTGGTTTTGATACTGTCTTATAGTTACGCAAGATGTGGGTGAGACTAGGTGAAAGGTGCATGGACCTCACTGTACATTTCATTGCAAATTCCTGTGAATCTATCATGATTTCAAAATTAAAAATTAAAAAATATATGCTCCCTTAGGACATGCTTAACACAGGAGAATTGCCTAGCTCCCATGCAGGTCTTTAGCTGCACAAAGGTAATAGGGTTCCTAAGGTCTTGGTAAATAAAAACTAGATAATTAGCATGTTTGTTGTTTGTTTGTTTGTTTCATATTTTGCATGGGATGCCAAGAAATCAAAGCCGGACTTATCCAAATAGGATGAGATACGCTCCCTAGACAAAACAGAGGTTTAGAAACATTTTCTGCAAGGTCTGAAAATAATTGTCAAGTGATAACAAATCTCTTTCACACTCTACCTCCATGCTCACCACAATCATGGATGGGCTCATTGAAAAGCAGAATTTACACTTAGAGCAGCACTTGCTTAGGAGATATCAAAACTGGATGCTGAATTCCCCCTCAATTGGTTCTAACCAGCCAGAGCTGAGAAACAACTCAGAACTTTGAGTCACCTGTTATTGGGAGCCATAGCAGAACACCCAGTCAACAATGGGGCATGTTATAAACAACCACGTACAAGACCCACGAGCTCACTCCACCCTTTGAACTGCAGACTCTCTACCTGGCATAGCGCAGTCACCACGAATGCAGCCTTCCCCATCCTTCCAGAATATGATTTACCTTTTTTGCCTCAGTGCACTACTTGGTGAATTTGTTCCCTGGCCTGTGGTTCTCTACCTGGCAGGTAAATAATCTCAGCATTCGTTTTGTCCATGACCTGGTGACTGTTGCCTGTCCCTTGGCATTAGAGCATATTAGTGGTTGTGGGGTAAAACTGGAAGGTGGCATAGCCTGAAGTTACAATTTTGGAGTTTACAAAGAATTATGGAGACCTCCCCTCCCCTCTCCCCGAGTGAGCTCATGCCTGTCTTTGCCTGATTCCTTTGGTGTGACTGAAGCCATAAGTTAATATCATTTTCTAAGGTTCTACCAGCCAGAGGACCTTGCTATGCTTGGAGTCAATACATGACCTCAGAAAGACCCTGAGTCTCATAACCACAACAATAAACACCTACATGGAGATCCCTCTCTCTCCTAACCTATGGCTCAACAGGAACTATGGAAGAGAAAGGGCTTTGCAAGAGAATGCCCAGTTAACATACCTTCAGCCTGAGGCTATGTAAGAAGGGGTATAAGGTCACATGCCCACAAGTGGTCTGCTCCTTCTCTCCTGCCTTCCCAAGCCAGGACTAGCATTACCTTGTCCAAGAATGTAATAAGGGCTCCCGGCCAGTTTCCATCTCCTCCAAGGTCAATTGGGGTCAATTCAAGTAATAACGCCCACTCCTTTATAGCACCTTTCCAAGCTGAAGAACACAGAACAACCACACACCCCCAGGTTCACTAATCTCATTAAGCAAGGTTAGGAGAAACTTGAAACTAATAACATCTTATCATTTCCTTGTAATCTGATCATCTCTGGGGCCACCACAGACTGTTGGCTATCAAAACCAAAGTCTAGGACCTTCTCTGGGACAGCAACCGCACCTAGGGATATTTGAAATGTAAATCCTCAGGCCCCACACCAGACCTATTAAATCAGAATTTCTGGGGGTGGGGCCCAGCAATCTGTGTTTGTCAAGCCCACCTGGCAATTCTGATACCTGCTAAAAACCAATGGGCCAGAAGCATTGGTTTCACCCAGGAACAAGTTAGAAAAATGCAAACTCTCAGGCACCATCCAGACTAACTTGTTAAAACTCTGCATTTTAACAAGAACCCCAGGCAATTCCTACCCACATTGAAAGTACTTCCTAGTCACCATTTAAACATACTAGAGTTAGTGTCTATATTTCTCTGCCCCCCTGCTTGTCTGGTATGTTCTTGTTTAACAGCCTGGAAAAGTGGGAGGATCACAGAACTTGGAATCAAATGAACAGCCCCTATTTCAAACCTTGACTTCATCCCTTACCAGATCCTGGGCTAGAATCTGCTTGACCTAGAAAATGAATTAATAGCTGCATCCTGCATGTGTTTGAATTAAATGATTTCAGGTACGGAAAGCAGCTAACACCACCCAGCATAGGTAAGAGGTCCTTTCAGTGCTGCTCTGACCCTTCCCCTTGCCCACAAGAGCCCTGGAAGGTGCCAGAGAAGCAAAGCCTTCACTTTCTGTCATGTCACAGAGCAGGTGAGTGATTGACAGAATGATTGGCCAAACGTTTCCCTTAAGGAGGTCTGGTGAGCAAGAAAAGCCCAGGAATGATCCCACAGCCAGCTTCTCTGGACTTAGACAAGGCTTAAAGCTGGAACTTTAAACTCTGTTGGGTACCTATAATTTGTAGATGTGTAAGAGTTCTACAGCTGCTTACTTTGGTAAAGTCATTTTAAAGTATTTGAGCTGGTGTGCTGGTTTGAAATTGTTATGCATCCCAGAAAAGCCATGTTCTTTTCATCTAATTTTGTGGGGCTGACCTAGGGTTGGGTGGAACCCTTTGATTAGGTTCTTTCTATGGAGATGTGACCTGCCCATCCAAGGTGGGTCTTGATCAGCTTGCTGGTGTCCTTTAAGAGAGCCGAGAGAGTAAAGAGAAGCTAAGGAAAATAAAACACCCCAGTAGAAGCTAGAAAGACCCACAGAAGCCTCAGCTCCTCTCTCAAAAGCCATTTTGAACCCAACCCGGGAGAAGACAGCAGATGTCGCCATGAGCCTTCCCATGTGATTGAGCAACCCCGTGCCAGCTGCCTTTCCTCTGAGAAGGTGTCCTCTTGTTGGTATCTTAATTTGGACATTTTCATGGCCTTGGAATAGTAACTTGTGGGTTAAAAAATCCCCCTTGTAAAGGCTAATCCATTTCTGGTATATTGCATTCCCTCAGCATTAGCACACTGAAACAACTGGTTTGACATGGTGGGCAGCTATTATTGTCTTGCAGTCGTGCAATCCCTTTTCTTAGGATACTTTTTATGTACTTGTAACTGTGCTAAATACTCAGACCCCATAATGCTCAGTCCACAGTCCAGAGCAGTGGTTCCCAACTGGGAAACCTCTCGAATGTAAAGATTTTTCAATTTCCCTTTGCACAAAGAATCAGCTCCAAATTCCTCAGATCCTCGGTTAAATATTTATCCAACTGCCCTGCCAGAAAATGGATTAAAGACTTATACTATGTGTGTAGGAGGATGATAAACATGTTATTTTAGGGGGTGAAAGTCTCCTGGACCAGATGTTATCAAATCTGAAACTAGTGACCTGTTTGTGTTATCTGCCCAGGAACTAATATGTAATGAGGAGCAAAGGGTCAAGGTAACACAGTATGATAGTCAGAAATAGCAGCGCCAGGCTGCTAAAAAGCCACAATTGCATATAGAGTCACTAACATTTGCTATTCTCTCTATGCCAAACCCGGTGCTAGGGCTTTAACTCATGCCATTTCATGTCACCCTCACTACAGCCCTAAAAAGAAGCAATTATTAATATTTCCATTTTAAAATGAGGAAGCTGCAAGTCAGAGGTACAGGAATTTGCCCCAGGTCACGTAACTGTCAGTGGTGGAGACAGGTTTTAGGCCTAGGTGGTCTGTCTCCACTCTGCTTGGCCGACTTTCTCTCTATTTTGAAATCCGATTCTATCTGTATAAATTCATGAAGTCTCTCTCATCTCTTTCTCTTCCCTTTGCTTTCTTCAGGGATGGGAGACATCAGAGGGAAGGATGTATTCATAATGTAATGGACTCTACCTTGCATCTCCCAGAGAAGAATTTAAAGATGCAATATCCCTGCCTCCAATCCTGGAACTTCCCATAGGAGTGGAGTGAAATGTGGTTGTGTTGAACCTATCCCACTTGAGACTGAGGATGAGGTTGGAGCAAGTATCTAACAGTGGGCCTATTGGGAAGAGGAAGATAGCAGAAAAGATACCTTGGAAAGGTTAATAGGCCTTTTGGCCTGGTTGTCAGTGTGGTGGTACCAAGTGGTCCAGTTAGGTCATCAGGGAAGAGGGTGGTTTGACGGGTCAGATAAAACATGGGACCCTAATTCCAATTCCAGCCACATAACTCTTCTGAACCTTGATTTTCACAACTGTAAAATGGGGATACTAAAACCTACTATGCAGGGTTACTGGGACCATATGTCTGAGAGCAACCAACAAAGGCTGAAATATAATGGATGCCTCATAATAATTATTATCATTGATTAGATGTCTGCTATGTGTGAGACACTGCTCTGAATGTCTTAACAATATCAACCCAAAACATATTTAATGGGCACAAATGTCCTGGGATGTAAGTTCTAATATCCTCATCACCTCTGTTTTAGAAGTTGAGAAAACTAAAGCAGGGGGAGCTTAAGTAACGAACCCATTCTGCTAGTTCAAAAGTGTTGTAAACCCCAGAAAAGCCATGTCCTTTCATTCTGATTCAATATTGTAGGTGGAAACCCTTTTGATTAGAATATCCCCACAGAGATGTGGCATGCCCGATTATGCTTAGTTTACTTGAGTCCTTTAAAAGGGGAAACAGTTTGAAGAAACCTCAGATGCAGACACTTGGAGAACTGTTGCTTCAGAGCTGACAGAGACAGCTCTGTTTGCTCTGTTTGAAGATGCTTGGAGTGCCAACAGAGATGCTTGGAGTGCCAACAGAGAGAACAGATGTCTTAACACAGGCAGAGCCCAGAAGACATCACCAGGTGCCTTCCCATGAGATGCTAAGCAAGCCAGAACCCAGAGCTGTGTCTCAGAGGAATTCAGTGAAGACCCACAGAGGCTTAGAGAGGAAACCACTGGCATCAGAATCTGGAAGCAATGGAACCAGGAACAAGGATCAGCAGGTGCCAGCCATGTGCCTTCCCAGCTGGCATCAGGCTTACTTGAGTGAAGGCAACCTCTTGTTGGTGTCTTAAAAATGTGGACATGTTAATGGCCTTAGAATTGTAAACTTGTAACATAATAAATTCCCTTTATAAAGGCTGCTCCATTTCTGGTGTATTGCATCCCGGCAGCGTTAGCAAACCAATACCCCCGTGGACACAGAAAGTGTCTTTGTAAGAATAGCTAACTCTTACATAGAATTTACAGTGTGCCACACAAAAGCCTGTACACAAATGTTCACAGCAGCACTATTCATAATAGCAAAAAAGTGAAAGCAACTCAGGTGTCCATCAACAGACAGGTGGAGAAACAAAATGTGATCTATCCACTTGCATTCCTTCATTCATTAATTGAGTTTCTACTTCATGTCAATCTTGTGAATGAATGAACTGACCAAAGTAAAGAACAAAGAAAGAAGAAGGAAAAATTTCTTTGTCAGTGAATCAAGGAGAAGGTAATGATCGGTCATTTCAGTAGATATTTGTTGAATGGATGAAGCAAGGGAAGGGTAAGAATTTCCAGAAGTATAAGACTGTACCAGGAAACTGAGAAAGGTGAGAGTTCCACAGAGATCAAAAATGTAGATTAAGTTTTAAAAAAAGAAAAAGATAAGGGCAAAATATTTCAAATATGTTTCTTCAGCATTCATTTGCTTCAGCAGCAAAGTAACATGAAATTGGGAAATACTTCAGGATTCCCATACAAGTTAAAATACAATACTCATGCTTCTGACTGTCCTAGACCAATCTTCTCTCTCCCCATTTCTCCTTCTTTCGCTCTCTCTACCCGTTTCTCCCATCTTCCCCCTCTCCTTCTCTCCCTCCCTCCCACTCTCTCTCTCCTCCTACACCTCTTCCCTCTCTCCCTACCTCCTTTTTTCCCTCTTTTCCTTCCCTCTCTCCTGTTCTCTCTCCCTCTCTTCCTCCCTTCCTTCCTTCCTTGCCTCCAGCAATCTGTCCATTCTTCCATCCATCCATCCATCCATCTGATGCTTATGTTCATGTAGCAGCTTAGCTAGGTTGTGGTATCCAGTTGTTCAATGAAGCGAGCACTGGCCTGATTGTTACTGTGAAGGTATTTTGTGGATTTAGATCATTAGTCAGTCAACTGTATTATGGGTGGTCACATCCAAAATCAACAAAGGAGAGTACCTTCAGCAATGAGCAAAGTCACAGCCAATCACTTGAAGGCCTTCAAGGGAGAACTAATGATTTCAGCCGTCAAAAAGGAGAATTCCTCTTTCTCTACTTCAGCCAGCCAGCTTCTCCTGGGGAATTCATTGAAACCTTTGGCAGAATTCCCAACTTGCAGCCTGTGCTACAGAATTCAGACTTGCCCAATCCACATGGTCACATAAGCCAACTCCTATAACAAATCTTTCTCTCTCTCTCATATATATATCTATATATTTATCAGAGAGAGAGATTTATATATACACCCTGTTGGCTCTGTTTCTTTGGAGAACCCTGACTAATACAGTCTTTCTTCTTTTCTTTCTTTCCTGCCTTCCTGCCTTCTACCCAGTGACCCCAGAGACACAGACTCACATGGCAGTTAGTTGCAAGGAAGTTGCTGAGTTAAATCCAGGAAAGAGAACATGATAAACAATAACACTTGTCCATGAAATACAAAGAACCCTCTAGAAGGAAATTCTTCTAGAACCCTTGTTCACATTTTAAAAACAAACAGTAAACAAATGAGTTGGACTCTTTGTTATTTTTATTTAAATCTTACTGAAACCAATTAATAAAACAGCAAAGAGTGGCATTCCTATATTTGAAGGTGGGACCTTGGAGTTCAGAGCCCACCCTTTTGGCTTCCCTCTCGCCCATGTAGTGGCACAAAAAACAGCCCCGTGAACATTACTCAAAGCTAAGTAAGGCACTAAAGAACCCCAGTTTTTTTTTTTGTCCTGGAGGAAGGCATACACAAGCAAAGTTTATGGAAAGGGAAATTGTTAAGCTCTTGGCTCGAGTTGTTTAAAATGAAGAGAAGCGAGTTATCCAAATGTCACACCCTGATCCAACTGCATTAACATAACAATACACAGGTGACACTCTCATGGAAAACACTAGTAAGCAAGGGACTGACATACTGGGACTTAACTGTGCAAATAAGGGCAAAGGTATTTACCTACTTGTCCTACAGGAAACGAATAGGCTGAGTTCAGGGTGGATTGAATATGGGTTACTTGTGATGTTGCCAGGTGGAATTACCTGTCCAAATCTAGACACTTTTGTGCTGGTGGTTGTATTATAAAGATATGTAAGAACTCTAGATCCCCAGGAATGACAGATAAATTAGAAGATAAATAAGAGCGTGCACATGAAAGAATTTGAAAGGTTTTATTGCACTAAAGTCAGCAGCGGATATACAGTATTACCAATCAGATCTGGTCCTGCATGAACATGTCAGCTTTCTTGTTCATTAGACAAAGGCAGCGAGCCGAAGCTTGTACAACAAGCAACCCGCAACCTCGTGGGGGAAGGGTAACTCACCTGCCATGCTGCTGATGTTCACCAGCCTGCCCTTGGAGAGCCTGAGAAGAGGCAAGAATGTCTTCGTGACTTCCACGGCTCCAAAGAAGTTCACAGCCATGCAATGTTTGTAGTTGGCCATGGGAATGAGTTCCCCATCGGCTGGGAAGCCAAGGACTCCAGCATTGTTGATCAGAGCCCACAGTCCTGAGGACAGAAGGAATAGGTATGAGGATTTCTAACACTCCAGGCTCTGGAGTCAGAAGGGCCCCTTTGAGATTTAGGATCCTTGGCAGATACTTAAACCCACAGTAGTCAAAACAGCATGGTACTGTATAAGGACAGACATGTAGACTAATGAAGCACATTACAGTTGTAGGTAGTAATGTTATTTCGGATTAATTAATATTAATTAATAATTAACATTTTAATAATAATTAAAGAATATGCTATGTAGGAACATGGCACAGTTGCTGACCCTCTTTCCCAGAGCCTAGGTGTTCTGGTTTATAGCAAGAAATGCAATGGAGTCCAGGAACGTCATGCAAAGGACAACACTCTTCGATTACATTCGAGCTGGGTCTCACGGGAACAGAGTTGGCAAGAGTCACAGAAACAAGGGGTAGAGGCCAGAAAGGAATTTCAGTAAGAAGAAACTGTACATGCATAATGTGTAAATTATGAGCACATTATGCCCTGGAAACTACTTAGAGTTTACCAAGTGGACCCGCATATAGGTAGCTTAAGAGATTGGCGGGAGCCACTACATTGAAAGACGTTGCCATGCTAGTGAAAGTGTTTAGATTGCATTGGCAGCTGATAAGGAAACACCAAATCCTTAAGTGAGGCACAGCAAACCCTCTACCCCAGGTGTGATTCAAGGGAGGAGCCCAATACACAGCCACTGCCAATTTCGTGGAGTTTTGAGTAGATGGATAGCAGCATAAGATGTGCATGTCACAGAGATTCCTCTCCATGGACCAGTAGTGGTGAAGGCAAGCCCGGCTCCAAGGAGGCCATTGCAGAGGCCCAGGACAGAGATGGTGAAGGCCTGGGCTGAGTCATAGCTGCTGGGAGATGGTGAGAAGGGGCTGGGATAAGAAATAACTCAGGACCGGTAGGATGCAGGGAGTGAGAGTAAGCTGGGGTTCTGAATGGACCCCAGGCTGCTGGCTCAAATGACTGATTAGGTGACAGTGGTGGTGTCTGGGATGTAGAATTTAGGAAGAGAAACTGATTTGCAATGGCAGCAGTGGAAAAAGGTAAAAAGATTGAAGCATCTGGGATATAAGTGGTGATTTTATACACATACAGCTCTGGATGTCCGGAAAGATGGCCAAGTTGGTAATATAGATTGGAAAGTTATTGGCCTAAATCACAGTGTTTTTCAACTCTGGCCAAACATCAGCATCATATGGGAAGCTTCAAAAAATGCTGATTACTATAGGACCTCCTTCTAGAGATACTGATTTAATTGGATTGGGAGAAGGGCACCCAGGCAGGGCCAGCTTCATGGCACATGGCCTGTGTAGTCACACAAACTGTGCTCAGGAGGGCCCCACGTTGGTTTAATTCCCTGCTGTCACCATCTGAAATTCTTGGTGATTGAACAAGGGGCGCTCCACTTTCAGCATACGCTGGGCTGAAATTATGGTGACCATCCTGGGCCAAGCATCCTGGACTAAGCATGTTTCAAACACCCCTGGTTGATTCTAAAGCACAGCCAGGGTTGAGAGCCACTGGTCTGGAGAAAGAAAGCCCAGGAAACACATGGAGTGGGAAGTTGGGGGCTGGAGCCCTCAGGAGTGCTCACATTTATGGGGGAAATGGAGGAAGAGGTCCAAAAAGGAGTAGCTGAAAGATTGATCAGAGAGCTAGGACAACCAAGGGTTGGGGACCCAAGCCAAGGCATGGAAGGGTGACCAACGCTTTTAAATACTACAGAGACGTTAAATGTCTGGTGTTTGGGATAATGCTGATTAGTTTTTTAGCCAAGTCGCTTAGAGGGGCAGGATGAGGGTCAACATTAGATTGGAGGTGAGGAAGTGAAAAACAAGGGCAATGAGTGTCCCAGAAAGTTTGGTCATGAAGTGAAAGGAAGGGAAAGGGCAGTAGCTAAAGGAGGACAGTGCATATGAAGCAGATTTGTTTTCTTTTAAGCTGGAGATGTCTAAAGCATGCTAATATTGGTAAGAAGAAAGAAATGACGGGTGGTGAAGGGTAATGATGGGAGAGTGACCTAGCAGATGTTGGAGGAAATGGGATAATGCATCCTCTAAGTTCTGTGAGAATGGGATCAGGTTGTACTCATCCCTTAAGTCTTTACATCTAAGAGAGTCCCTGGCATATGGTGGCTGGGAGGTGGAGGTGCCCTCCGGATCAGCAGCAGCCAGCGTGGAGTGGAGTGGAGGGTAATGGCAATTAGGGCTGGGACCACTGTTGGTGGGGGCGGGGTGTTCAAAGGAAGGCTAAGGGCCCTGACAGCAGTAGGCAGTACCTTTGCCTTGCACCTTTTCCACAACTTTGCTGTACGCATCTTTTATCTGCGCTGGGTCGGTGATGTCAAGCTGGAGCACGGACAGGCGCTTGGAGCAGGTTTTTCGCAGCTCCTCTGCTCCAGATCCTTTTTCATTCAAGACTCCAGTAAATACCGTGAAACCCAGCTGGTCCAGATACTTGGACAAAGCATGGCCAAAACCGGAATCACCACCTGCAAAGGGTCAGAGTCATATGAAGTGAGCCGAAACCAAAGGGACAGGGACAATTCTTTGTCCTAATAGGGAGACATATTATGCATATGTGATTTAAGATCATCCATGTTCTCTGAAGAGGGTGAGTCCTAAGGGAGTTTCTTTATTCGCTAAGTGGAGAAATAGGTAAAGAAGACAAGACAGACACATTTCTCCATATGAAAAAAAAAAAGGAGGTGAGATAGAGTTTGAGCAGAGGTTGGAGGAATGTAAGTGGAAGGGGAAGTTTGGATGAAATCTAGGAGTGCCTAATGGCCTTAGAGGAACTTCGAAGGGAAAACAGAGACATCCAACAGAAGTTTTTAAATTATTAGTCTTTGCTGTGTCGTGTTTAATGTAACTCCATCACTCCATAAAATTTTCATCCACTACAGACTAATACTTTGGAGTTGATTTTGGAGATGTAACAAAATACTAGGTCCTGCTTCAAAATGAACATAGGGGCAGTTACTTCTGCATTATAAAAGATGAAGGCTGAAACCCTGCTGCATTGCTGTTGGAAATGTAAAATGGTTCAGCCACTGTGGAAAACAATTTGGTGGCTCCTCAAAAAGTTAAACATGGAGTTAGCATATAGCCCAGCAATTTCACTCCTAGGTATACACCCCCAAAGAACTGAAAGCAGGGACTCAAACGGGTGTTTGTACACCAATGTTCAGAGCAGCATTATCCACAACAGCCAAAAGGTGGAAACAACCCCAGTGTCCACAGACAAATGAACGGATGAATAAAATATGGTCCATCCGTACAACGGAATGTTCTTCCACCACAGGAAGGAATGAAGTTCTATCCACACTGCAACATGGATGAGCCTTGAAAGAAGCCAATGGCAAATGCCACAGACTGTATGAGTCCTCCTAGATGAGACAACTATAATAGGCAAATTCATGGGGACAGGGAGTAAAATCATGATTACCAGGGGCTGGGGGCAAGGAGAGGGGAATGGGGTTATTGCTTAATGGGTACAAAGTTTCTGTATGATGATCACACAACATTGTGAATGTACTTCATGCCACTAAACTGTAAACTTAGAAATGATAAATTTTGGATTCTGTATATTTTACCTCAATTTTCTAAAATAATAAAGTAAAATACCAATTAAGGAAAGGAGAGATGAAGGCTCAAAGCCACCTGCGTTTCTCACCTCCCCAGACCTTCTGTAGCCATGGATTCCCCAGTGCATTGAACAGACTTCCACCCTACAAAGAAACTTGCACTAGGAACTTCTAAGCCCACTGCTTTGTGAAAGCAGAGGAGAATGTGATATGTAAAATATCTGCAGGCTTCTAGAATTCAGAATGGGAGTTATCCATTTCTACATACAGTATAAATGTTTTACACCCACAAGTGCAAAACTTAGATAACTGACATTCCAGTACTAAAGAGGACGAGAACATGGCATAAAACTGGCCATCACCCTTTGACCCACACCGTACCCTGCCTCTACAGTTTCAGAAATCAGAAGTCATTCTCACATTGATGGCACCGTGAGACCTTCCTGGCACACTTTGAGGGAGCTCTCTCATTGGTAGTCGGAGCTATACTTAAACATCCTGTCCCCGAGACTTGGGGAACCGGGGAAATCAGAGAGTGTGCTGAGAATCAACTCAGACATCAGTCTGTGAGTAATCAGAAGAGAGACCTGACTTCCAAGCCTGGCCTGGGATCTGACCGCAAGTGTCACTGAGTCCAAACAGAGGATGAGGCAAAAGGTCAGAGGCTGACAGTCCAGGACTGACCCTCCAGGGTTGGCATGGGGCTGGGGAAATGGGCATTGCCCTATAGTGCTAATGGATGCGTGAGTCACGCAAACATCCACGAGGTGCTAAACTCTACTGCCATTTAAATGTGCACATCACTTGACCTCCAAATCTCAGCTAGCTATCCTAGAGAAAGAAATGCATACAAAATGGTGTTCTTCATGGCTTTGCTTATAATGGCAAAGAAAGGAAATTGTGAACCAAAACAAGTTTCAGTATTTTATACAAAGAAATATAGGCATTAATATAAGTCTTTATATTATCCATAGTAGAAAATATAACTTTACACTTTATAACATATTTTATGACATAAAATAGTGATACAATTTATGCCCCCCAAAAAAGGAAAGAGTGAATTCTATACGTACCTATAAATGGGAATGTAAAGGAAAGGATCTGAAGGAGAGACAGTGAAATGAGAACAGCAGCTACCCCAAAAGGAGAGGCAACTTGGAGCATGGGGGATGACTTTGTCCTGCAATGTTTTCCATTTTTGCTACAAGAAACAACTTATTTTTTGCGTGTAGTTTTCCTCTCTATCTAAAAGTCATGCCAATTTGAATGGAGACTGGCCAGCCCTGTGAAAGGAGGAAAACACGCAGTGGAGTCTGCCACAGCTGGGCATCTGCAAATGCCATCAGAGACAGAGTGGAGCCGACACCCTCTGATAAGCTGAGCGCAGCTGGTTGCCATGGCTGATTCCATTTCACTTCTGCTTCACGTCCAGCTTTACTGTGTGTCCGTGTCCAGGAACGGGCCCTCTGCATGGGCTTGTTTCCTGCCTGGGCCTGGCCAGAGGTAGAGATGGTGCCGTCTGAGGCAGACCTGAGTGTCTGGGCTACAGAACAGATACCTGCCTTGGTGAAATGAGCTCATTGGACTTCTGGTTCTATCGCAGGTGTGCGTACAAGGGTTTTGGGCTGGACAAATCCAGTTTTACGGGTCTGCAGTGCTGAGGCCAGATACGAGATGGTGGTAAGATCATCAGAAAGTGGACACAATACCATGTGGCCTTTCCCTGGACAGCCCCAAATGCCACCCATGGTCAAGTCTGCCTTGTCGAAAATTATTCCCCAAATGTCTACAGCAGAGATTATCATTCTCACTCTACAGATGGCAGAACTGGAAGTGAGAGAGGCCAAGGTCACAGGGATAGTAAGGATGGGCCTGCACTCTTTGTCAAAGCCTAAATCCAAGTCTGGGGTATTTCCTCACACTGCACAAGCCCCCTTCTTCTTTCCCTGAGTAGGCAGAAAAGGAAGGTGTGGGGAAGCCAAGCCCTCAATGGGCCCTTTGCCACCCAGCAAAGAAGGGATAAGTGGAACATGCTCCTGGGTCTTTTGCACATTCCTGAGTGAGGCCAGGTCTTCCGTGGAGGGCACATCCCACTTGTAAGGCTTCACACCCAATACTCCCGCCTTGTCGTTGGCCCAGCTGGACATAGCGGGGCCTGTCACCATCCTTCTTCTGCTTGATTATCCTCCCTCCCCTGCCTCCACCCTCCCCCCCACCTCACGGTTCCCGCCATCCAGCCTCCAGCTCCGCCCACTTAGCCAACTTGTAATCTGCCTACT
>PVIY010038433.1:0-23911 GCA_004026745.1 Myrmecophaga tridactyla | reverse complement strand
CTGGTTTAATGGCTTCAAATGACCAAGCCCTGGTGTCTGAATTCCTTGAGGGAGGGATTCCACCTGAGTTGGGCTTCACCCCTCCCCTGGGGAAGGCACAGGCTCCAGACAAGCCCCCAAAAGAGCTTACTTCTGCCTATGCCTGGGCAGTTGCAGCCTGAAAAGTCCTCCCACTATATCCAGAGGCAGTCAAGCCTTTGTAGATAGCCACAAAAACCTCTGTTTCCTTCTTTTTTTCGCCCCCTTTTTTCTGTCAGTCCTGCCCCCTTGGCACCGCAGCAAAAATGAGCAACCTCCACTTTGATCAGGTTCACCTAAGCTGGGGGCCTAATTTTAGTAGTCAGAATTTGTTAATTAGTTCCACAATTGGCATTTGATTGTGCCCAGTCCCTGCTGCTGGTAAAGTCCTTTCCTTTCCCCTCTGGGAAGCGGCCTGTGGGGGAGGGGCGCTGGCCACTGCAGCTTTGGGAACTCACGGTTCTGGGGGGTGCTCGTAGCCGGTCCAGATGGTCCAGACTGGGGTACGCTGTGTGTCCAGTCACTGACGTGCCCCAGGAGCTGTTCTGTACTGTTTCTGGTTATTTAGTAGTTGTTCTGGAGGACGAACTAAAATGCGCACATTGTTAAGCCGCCATCTTGACCCGGAAGTCCGGCAATTAAGATTTAACAATTAAGAAACTGAATACATGTTTTCTACTCATGCTTTCTTTTCTTCCTGTGTGTCCTCTCTGTGGTACATTATATTTTTGTACCTAAATAATTGATTGTTATGGCTTTGTAATAAGTTTTAAGATTGGGTAGTGTGAGTCCTTCAACTTCATTCTTTTTTTCAAGATGGGTTTAGCTATTTAGGGCTCCTTACTCTTTCATATACATTTGATGATTGGCTTTTCCATTTCTGCAAAGAAGGTTGTTGGAATCTTGATTGGGATTACATTGAATCTATGAATTGCTTTGGATAGGATTGACTTCTAACTGAACATGGGATGCCCATTCATTTATTTAGTTCTTCTTTGGTTTCTTTTCACAGTGTTTTGTAGTTCTCTGTGCATCTTTGGTTAGACTTATTCCTAGATATTTGATTATTTTATTTGTTATTGTAAGTGAAATTTTTTATCTTGATTTCTTCCTCAATTGTTCATTGCTTGTGTGTAGAAACCTTACTGATTTTGGGGTGTTCAGCTTGCACCCCCACCACTTTGCTGAATTATTTTATTCATTCTAAGAGCTTTGTTGGGTATTTTTCAGGACTTGCTGTATATAGGATCATGTCAACAGTAAATTGGGAAAGTTTTACTTCCTTTCCAATTTGGATGCCTTTTATTTCTTTTTCTTGCCTAATTGCTCTTCAAAAACTTCCAAAACTATGTTGAATAACAGTGGTGGCAGTGGGCATCCTTGTCTTCTTCCTAATCTTAGAGGAAATCTTTCAGTCTTTTACCATTAAGTAGGATTGTGTTGACTGTGGCTTTTTCACCGATGCCCTTTATCATGTTTAGGGAATTTCCTTCTATTCCTAGTTTACTAAGTGTTTTTGTCAAAAAGAGGTCCTGGATCTGTTAAATGCCCTTTCTGCATCATTGAGTTGATCCTGTTTTTTCCCTTCATTCTATTAATCTGGTGTAGTATATGAATTGATTTTCTTATGTTGAACCACTTTTACACACCTGGGAAATATCCACTTGATCATGGTGTATAATTCTTTTAAGTGCTGTTAGATTTGGTTTGCTAGTATTTTGTTGAGGATTTTTGCTACATATTCATAAGAGATGTTGGTTTGTAGATTTCTTTGCATGTGATATTTTTATCAGGCTTTGGCATAAGAATGATGTTGGCCTTATAGCATGAATTAGTGAGTGTTCTGTCCCTTCAATTTTTTGGAAGAGTTTGACCAGGATTGGTATTAATTGGTATTAATTAATTCTTCAGAATTAATTAATTCTGAAGCCATCTGGTCCTGGACTTTTCTTTGTTGGGCAGTTTTTGGTTACTGATTCAATCTCTTTACTTGTTATTGTTTTGCTGAGATCTTTTATTTCTTCCATGTACAGTGTAGGTAGTCTGTGTATTTCTAAGAATTTGTCCATTTCATCTAGCTTATTAGCTTACAGTTGTTTGTAGTATGCTCTTAAAGTCCATTTTACTTCAGCAAGGTTGTTATTTGTGCACTCTCTCTCTTTTTTTCTGCATCAGTCTAGTTAAAGATTTGTCAATTTTATTGATCTTTTCAAAGAACCAACTTTTGGTTTTGTTGATTCTCTCTATTGTTTATGTTGTTGTTTTCTATTTCGTGTATCTTCACTCTAATCTTTCTAATTCCCTTCTACCTGCTTGCTGTGGGTTTAATTTGATTTTCTTTTTCTAGTTTTTCCAGTTTTGAAGTTAGGTCTCTGAATTGGAATCTTACTTCTTTTTTAATGAATCACTTTAAGTTATAAATTTCCCTCTCAGCACTGTCTTTGCATACCCCATAATTTTTGGTATGTTGCATTACCTCAAGATATTTCTCAATTTCCCTTTTTATTTCCTCTTTAAGAGGTTGTTTGAGAGCACATTGTTTAATTTCTCATATTTGTGAATTTTCCATTTCTCCCTTTGTTATTGTTTTCTAGTTTCATTCTATTTGGATGGAGAAGATATATTGTATGATTTCAATTTTTTTTTAATTTAGTGAGACGTGTTTGTGACCTAAGACAAGGTCTATCTTGGAGAATGACCCATGTGAACTAGAGAAAAATATGTATTCTGTTGTTGTTGGGTGAAGTGCTCTAGACATATTTATAGACATATTAAGTCTAGTTGGTTTAGAGTATCGTTCAAGTCTTGTATTTCCTCATTGCTCTTCTGTCTAGATGTTCTGTCTGTCTTTGAAAGTGTTGCATCAAAGTCTCCTACTATTAAGGTAGAACTCTCAATTTCTCTCTTCAAATCTGTCACTATTTGTTTCATTTATTTTGGGGATATGCTGTTAGGTGCATATATATTTATAATTGTTACATCTTGTTGAATTGGCCCTTTTATTATATATAATGACCATCTTTGTACTTTATAACAGCTTTTGACTTAGAGTCTCTTACTTATTAATATAGCTACCCCAGCTCTCCTTTGGTTACTATTTGCATGGCGTATACTTTTTATTCCATTCTTTCACTTTTAAGCTACTTGTATTTTTGAATTTAAGGTCAGTCTCTTGCAGATAGTATATATTTTGGTCACGCTTTTTTATCCATTCTGATATCTCTGCCTTTTGACTTGAGAGTTTAATAATTTAACATTTAAAGTCACTATAATGCAGGACTTCCCTCTGCTACTTTGCTACTTAGTATTTGTACTGGTTTGTCCTTCAATTCTTCCATTAATGCCTTCTATAATATTTATTTGTTTTGTTTGTATTTGTGTTGTACCATATTGAGTAACTTCTCATTTCTATCTGGATATATTTTAACATAGAGGCTATCTTCCTCTACAGTTTCATAACTCCTTTCATCATCTCAAGCTGCTTTTGCCTGGAGAGCAAATTCTGAGACGGAGAAACACGCCAGAGAGGAGTTTCCTAAATTCAGTCTTTCCAGGACACAGCAAGGCCAGGGACCCACAAAGCGGGTACAGATTGGCTCCAAACTGCCCTGAGGAGGGTATCAGTAAGGGGAACAGGAGATTCTTACATGGTTCCTCGAAGCGCAGCTTCTTGACCTTAGTTGCAGCCCTTCAGCTAAGTGTCTTGTTCAGCCTTGAGGAAGTGCAGAATCTTTAAGTCTCCTCAGCCACCTTTGTTAGGGTTGGGTTGGAACAAGACCAACCTCCCTACCAGGCCCCCAGCCATCTGAACTCCCTGTTCAAAAGTCATGACAGTTCCTGCCTGTTTAATAATTGTTCTGGTGGAAGGATTGATCCTGGAACTTCCTACTCTGCCATTTTCTCACAATCCCTCTTTCAGATAACCTGTTTCTGTTTTACTATTGTTCATAGGTGTCTTAATCAGGAGGGCTTAAATTTGATGTAGAGACTAAAACAAGATCCTAGATTTCCAGCCTGATGCTATGCTTGGAAAATACGTTTAGGGTCTTATTTTTTTATTTTTATTTTTATTTTTTCTACATGGGCAGGCACTGAGAATCAAACCCGGATCCTCTGGCATGGCAGGCAAGCGTTCTTGCCACTGAGCCACTGTGGCCTGCACTAGGGTCTTATTTTTTAAAACAATTTTATTCACACACTATGTATTCCATCCAAAGTGTACAATCAATGGCTCGTGGTAAAATACAGAGTTGTGCATTCATCACCACAATCAATTTGAGAGTAGTCTCATTGTTCTAGAAAAAAATCCCATACCATTTATATCCCCTATATTGACACTTAGCATTGGTATAGTACCTTTTGTTACAATTGATGAAGAATATTACAATATTACTGTTAATGATAGTCCATAGCTTGCATTAGTTGTATTTTTCCTATATACCACCCTATTATTAACACCTTGGAATAGTGATGAACATTTGTTCTACTTCCTGTAAGAGCATTCTTTTATTGATACACTTAACCACAGTCATTGTCTACAACAGGGTTTACTATGTTATACAGTCTCATGTTTTGTCCTGTAGCTTTTCTTCTAGTGACATACATGACTATAAACTTCCCCTTTCAAACATAATCACACCCATAAGTCAGCGCTATTAGTTACACTCATGTAATGTGCTCCCATCACCTCAATCTATTTCCAAACATTTATAATAAACCTTATTTAAAAATTCTGTACAAATTAAACACCATCTTCCAATTCCCCACCCTCATTCTATTTCCTGGTAATCTATACTCTATATTTTAACTCTAAGATTTTGCTCATTATAAGTAGTTCATATTAGTGAGACCATTCATTCATTTTTTGGTGAATGATATCGAAACAAATACCTGGGACCAAGGTAGGCTGATTGTGTTTTCAAAACATTTGTTGCCTTTTTTAGGACATCAGGCTTACTCTTGTGACAAGCTTTGGCCAATAGCATGTAAGTCACTGTTTCACATGTTGATATCTATTTCCGACACTATCTTGTTCTTTCTCTGTTGTCCAAGTGTACCATATGCCAAATAGATTCTGCTTTTTCAGGTTAGTCCCTGGAATGAGATAATTTGTGGAGCAGAGTTCGGTTGACTTGCAAACAATGACATGCAATGTGAGCATGAAATAAGCTCTTGTTCCTATAAGACACTGAGTCTTTGAAGTTTTTTGTTACCATAGTATAATCTAGGGAAAACTGACTAATACATTATCTTAATCAATGATGTTATCATATACCAGCAAATTAAAAATATGATTATCTCACTTAATACTTTCTCTTTCTTACAGACCCTCCACTTATGCTTCTAATACATTTAATCAAGTTTATAAATTCAATACATTCTAAACTTTAGACCCCCAATTATTCCTCAAACTAGTGGTTGTAATTATATCACTATCCTGGATAAAATCTAAAACGATGCCCTTTTGCCTTCAGAATTTAGTATAACCCCTCTAGATTGGCTTACAAGTTTTCTTAAACTTCTCTCCTTAACGCTCCAATCTCAACTCCTACCATTTTTCTCTTCCCCCACTGTTTCCTAAATTCAACTTACTCTATCAAAGACATTCCTTTCTATTTCTTTAATGCCCTCTGCTTGAAACATCTTGCCCACTACTTCCAGATATCACTTCATCCCACTCACACATAGTTAATTGATCCACTCACTCTCATGCAGTAGGGCTTATCTTAAATGTCGCTTATTCTGGAGTCCCGTTCTTGACTAAAGCTTGCTTTCCTATTCCCTTTTATGTGGAAGCATTTCCCTATGCTTACTTCTATTCCATGGTAAACACTCATAATACTGTACCATAATCTGGAGTTTTCATACTGTTTCTACTCTTAACTGTAAACTTGATTTCAAGGACTTTGACCATAGCTTTATTTGCCAACACCTAGTAGTAACTGGCTTAATAAATATTCACATAATGAATGAGTCATTTGACAGAATTCTGCTAAAGAAAGATACATCTGAGCTAGGAGGAATCAAACCTATGCTTTCTTTTTATAAATTAGAATTTTAATTTCATAATACTTGTGTAACTTATTCACGTTATGAATCTTCTGTAACAAAATTAAATCTAGGCTAACTTTATACATACCAAGGATGCTAAAATGCCATCTTCTCCTACTGTCACTGTGCATTCAAGTATTATAAAGATGGGAGAGAACTTAGATGGACTACTGAATATGATACACTCATTTCTCAGAAGGGGAAACTGCTAACAGCTGTTAATGGCTGAAATGAGACTAAAACTCTTTTTCTTTTTTTAGCCATACTGGCATAATAACATCACAATGCAAATGCAAATTATTCTATATCAGGGAATACTGAAATTATATGTTAAATATAAAATATTTGAAAATAAAAATCAAATGTTTCATTGGATTACATGAAACATATTTCCTTCTATTCTTGCAGGTAAACAATAAACATGAGATCTCCTTACACTTGTGTAGAATTTACAATTTGTCGGGAACTTTTGTGTGCATTAGCTCACAATGGCCATGTGCAATATGCAGGGATTAATATAATTAAGAAAATTTAGGCTCTGAGAGAAATAATGTCTTATCCAAAATAGATTGTTAATAAATGAAGATGTAAGAAAAATATCTTGGGTTGTCATACTCTTAATACCAGCTCTTTTGACTACATCCCCAGGCATCTCTATAACCAGGAATGGACTCAATAAAATTTTTATAGAAATGTTTATCAAAGTCCACTGCTTAAATGGGTCAAGATATAAGCTGTGAGATATCTGTTAATAATGTAGCTCATTAAGATATTGAATTAGAAACTCTAATGTGTTCAGGAGTTCCCAGACCAATCATGTTGTGCCAATTTGTGGACCTATGTTTGCCTTACTGATGCAGGGTGAAATGTAATACATTAATAAAGAAGAGTACTTCATTAGATATTTATTAAGTTGTACTACTCAAAACTATTGTTTTCTGCTTTATATTTTTAAGATTTTACTAAAATACTAATAGTAGAGTCTGCATTGTCTATTTAAATTTACATCCTAAATGTTTACTTATAATGACATAAAAGATGTTTTATAAGTTCCAAATACCCTTGTCAATGGTGATCATTTATGGTGTGATGCTAGTCACTGGGCATTCAACTATAGATTTGACTGGCCCTTGAAACTCTTTTGAGGTAACACAGCAAACATTGCACACACACACAAGAGTTTAGTAATTACATTGACTTCCTTTTAATGTGGGGGTTAAAAGAGAAAGACTATATCATAATATCTGTTGTGTTCCCTGTTGTATTCCCAGCTTGAATATGCCTTAATAAATAGTCATGTTAACCAATTCAAATATATGAAACTACTGTTATTCTTTATGGTAAGTGTACTTTCTATAAGGCTTCTGAGTTAGCGGGAAATAAAACACAACAAATCTAAATGAGTAGAATGTTGTAGTACTTGAGTGAACTATGTATGTAAAATGCTTAGCATAGTGCCTGACATATATAGGGTTGCCAGATTTAACAAATAAAAATTCATGATGCCCAGTTAAATGTGAATTTCTTATTGCTTATATGAAATGGGACATATTCATACTGAAATTTATTCAATGTTTATCTGAAATTCAAAATTAACTGAACATCCTGTATTTTATCCAGCAACACTAAGCATACGTTGAGTGGTCAATAAATGCTGGACAATGCTATTACTGCTGCTACTACCATCTTGCAATCTGCATTTTATCCTCAACACACTGCAAAAGTAAACTGCAGTGTTTTGCCAGACCTCAAATGCCTTTTGAAGTAATTATCCTTGACCTACCTTAGGCTTCTGACACTGTTGACCACTATCTCCTGAAATTCTCTCTTGCTTTGACTTTTGTGACAATACATTGCTTTCATTCTCTTACAATATCTGCACTGCTCATGCTCCTTCTGTGTTCTATTTTTCTCTTCCTCCTACCAACTGCTAACTGTAGGCATTGCGTAAGGCTCAATCTTTAGTTCTTTCCTTATTTGCTTTCATTCCTTTCTCTTTGAAGAGCACAGCTTTCCCATGATTTTAGTCGTCTCTTTTATACTGAGCTCTATGTCATCTAAGCTCCAATGCTAACCCTTTCTTCTGCTGTGACTCTGAATGTCCAGCTCACTACTGAAAGTTTCTGTGTAGTCAACACAAGGAACTTCAGACCCAGTGTCTACAAAACTAAACTCTTCATCATGCTTTCCAGCTGCCTCCCCTGTCAATGTCCCAAGTTTTACAATCATTGACTTCTTTCTTTTTTAATCTTCATAGGTAATCAGTATCAATCTCTTCTTGTTTCTTTGAGTAGTGGGATAAAAAAATCAATTTAAAGTCAAAACTAACTGTAGCTGCTTCTACCTTCTAGGTGTATGCATGAGTTTGAGGGAAAAGTTGGCACTATTTTTCAGGAGGAATGTACATATCCACACTGCTCCCTTTTATTATAGAAGTTTTTGCCCATGCAGAGAAGGAACCACTGAAACTTCAGTTGTGGACAGTTGATCTGTGCTAAGGAAAGGCAAGGCCCAGAATGGATGGCCCTTAATTTAACAGGCCTTTTGAATGTTTGCTCATGCAAATATAGGTCCAGAGTTGAGGAGGGGTGGAAACCTAACATTCTATTTAGAGTAAAGTATGAGAAGTGAAAGTAATAGAGATTCAAGGTGGAAAGGGATCCAAGCAACATGGTGGAAATCTGGAGTCTCTAGAAAAGGAGACTTAATGAAGAATTCTGGTGTCAGGCTGCTGAAGAACATGTCAGAGCATGGATGTCCAGTATTCAATTTAAATAACGTGCCTAGCAGCAAGGTTAAGTATCACTGTTCCAAACCTTCAGCAGAGTTTGATTGATAAAAATATTCTGTGTTGTGCTGTCTACATCTGAGCTGGAATGAGACAGAGAGAGAAAGCAGCTGTGGATTCTGGGGCTCTAAAAAGAGAAATGGAGCCAGAAATGACCGCAAGAACACAAACCCTTGGATATTTGCAGAAACTTTGGGAAAGGTATTGGATTCCTCACATATTGGGAGCTTGAACATACTTTATAAAAATCTCAAAGGATAGGGTGACTTCAGCTGACATTTGGGTTACATTCTTTTCATAGGATTTCTGAATCTGACTCACCCCACTGGCATCATCCCTAACAACTCACATGCAAGTAAATGACAGTCATTGCCTCTTAATGGGTCTCTTGGCCTCTGTTACCCTTACCTGCACATGCCAGTTCATTCTGCACATCTGTTTTGGTTTTGTGTGCTCCAAGTCAGAAGTTTTGTTACTAGTTAGCTAGCTGTTTGACTCTGAGTTGGATCCTGTAGTTCCCCTCACCAGAAATCAGTATCTATTGTTCAGTATTATAAATTTCTGTAAAGGATGTTAGGCCATAGAATGGATACATTTTGAAAGCCTTATGTTTTGCTGAATTATAAATATGTCTTTACTCTTTACCTCCAGCAGATGGGGCCAGGGAAAGGGTTTCACCAGGTTTTAAATAATTAGGTTTCTTTGAGGTAATTCCTTACACCAAGTTGTCATTCAATTCTCGCAACAGCTGTATGAAGTAGGAATTATGATCCCTGTTTTATAGATAGGAAAATTGAGGCCTAGAAGGTTAAGTAGTTTAACCATGGCTCCTTGAGCTAGTAAGTGGCAGAGCCAAGATTAGATCAGAAATCTAACTACAACATCCATGCCCTTTCTATACTGTGTTTCCTTCAGGAGAAGAAAAATGCTTATTTCAGCTATTTTGCCTAGATAGCAAAGCCCTGAGCTTTTTTGGAGATCACAGGTGAACTGATGATTAAGCAAATTAATCAGAAAAAAAGTGAAGTGTAAGGATTTTAGTGAAGTTGTAAGAGCTGTAAAAACTGAAATGCAAAGTGTCAAAAAACAGGGACTCTCTGTACTTCATTCTTTGTGTTCATGGAGTTAGCGTGAGACTCAAAGGAGAGAATGGGCAAAAAAGCACAAGGACAGGAATAAAGTACTTTCCATGTACAAGGCTTTATTATTTTAGTTATTATTGTTTTTAAAATTATTCCTTGGGGTCCCATTTGTGTGGTGATTTCTATCATAATTGATTTTTTTTTTTTAAACAACATATCAGCTTTCCTCACTGGGGTGGGAGCATTTACTAGCAAAAGTCATAAACTTGCACAGTAGCAACAGCTTTGCATTTATGGGAACCAGCTGGAACTCTGGGAGGAAGCACTATGGAGATAGGTGGCATGGCAATACAAACAGGGAGAATTCTACAAGGTCTGAGTAGATGATGCATGTATTTAGGATCTGAATTTTTAGCAGAGTTTTGCTGAGGTTTTTTTTTATACTTAATAACATATATATATTTTAATTTTTTATTTAAGAAAACAAACTATACACTTAGAACCACCAAAAAAATGGATATCTTAGTTAGCTTGACCATAAGCATATTTAAATAAGGTATCCATATAATGATTGTAAAACCTGTATTTGTGCAGTGTTTCATAGACCAATTTAAAAGTCAACAAGGAAAAAAATCTACAAATTCAGATTGCAAAGTTTTTAAATTCTAAGTATTAAACACTAACTTAGATACCATTTAGTCAGCTGTCAAAACTGTGAATGTTCTCAAAATATCAAGTAACAAGTTCTTAAAAATTATCTGCATTCCTATAGTAATGACCTATGTTACTAAACATTTTCCTGCTTTCAGGAAACTATGAAATACAAATATTTTTACAATTAACATATGAAAATATTAACCACCCAAAATGAATATCTTAGTTAGCTTATCCATAAGCATATTTAAAAAAAAATCTAAGTAATCATCGTAAAGCCTGTTTGTACAGTATGTTTCATAAACCAATTTAAAATTAAAGCAAGGAAGGAAGAAAAAAATCTATAGATACATATACCAGAGTTTCTTAAATTCTAAATATTAAACACTATCTTAAATACCATTTGATTAACTATCAAAACTGTGTGTGTTTTTCAAAATATCAAGTAAAAGGTAATAACATTTTATGGCAATAGATGGGGAAGCAATCATCACCAAAGTTGATCCTTGTCAAAATCCTTCAGTGTATCAATGATAGACAGATTAAAGATTGGACAACATTGGATACTGTACAAATAAAAGGAATTTGAAAGTATTAATTTTATTGTAAAAGTAATGCACATTTTTTTTAAAAAGTGGGTCTATCAAATGGCTGTCCCATTTCCCAATTTCTACTTTTCTCCACAATCCCGCTATTAAAAGCTTAACACGTATTTTCTAGCCTTTTTAAAATCTAATTTCTCTCTCCATATATACATATATGCAAAAATTGGACTCATACTATAATCCTTTTCTGATTTTTTTCTCCTCCACTTACTCTGTTATGAACATTTTTCTGTTAGTACTTTCAGCTCTATTTCAGAGTAGAAGCAATTTAAAAAGCTAATTTAGAACTAGTGGCAGGGAGAATACAAAGTTATACTTTGCAAAGATTGGGGAAATGAAGAAAGGAAAGAATATGAATGGAAGAGATGGCAGTTAATAAACAGAATAAATTGAACAATCGTCTCTACCTTTTTATCTCTGTCTGGTTCTGTATTATATGTTCAGACAGTTTTTTTATTTACAATGTGAAGTTTATCAAGGACAAATGCAAAACCTACCAGAGAATTTGGGCATATAATATGTTATACAGTGCTGAAATTTCCATATTGGTGTGGGTAGGTGAAGTCTATACTTTATTTTTTTTTATCTGCCATTAGTGCTTGCCATTATTTAGGTAATTAACGTAGCATTAACCCTTTCTATTCTGTCTTGAAGTTTGTGAAAAAATACCACCATTTAGCTAAATAATATCTCCAGAAAATAATTATTTTGCTTTTTAATATCTTTGGAACAGCTAGGTCATTTGTTTAGATGAATGTGCTTCTTCTGACATAATATGAGAATTCCATCTCTTTGATCAATATTTTTACTGACATTGTTTATGCCAAACATGGAAAGGCAAAAGATATATTGCAACCAGAAAATATTAAGGGCTATATACCTGTACTCTTTATATTTAAATGATTAATTCTTTTTTTTTTTTTCTGTTATACCCCCTCCTTCTCCTCTGATCCCTCTCCCAATCTATAGGGATCTTTGGCAATGCCTGTTCTGACTTTTTTATGTTGGGAGGGGTGTCCACACTAAAGGATAGAGGGATGTGATTAATTGATAATTCTGGAGAGGCTAGTTCCTCTGAGTTTCCAATTATTTTCTCCCATTGTGTAGGTTGTTATTTTTTCTTCATGATAAAATCCTTTGAAGATCAAAAGTTTTTCAGTTTGAGGAGGTCCCATTTATCTATTTTTTCTTTTCATATTATGTTTTAGGTGTAAAGTCTAAGAAACCATTGCCTAACACAGGGTCCTGAAGATGTTTCCCTACATTTTCTTCTACTAGTTTGATAGTTCTGGCCCATACATTTAGGTCTTTGATCTACTTTGAGTTTAATTTTGTATATACTGTGAAGTAGAGGTTCTCCTTTTTTTTTTTCGGTAAATGGAGATCTAGTTTTCCCGGCATCATTTGTTGAAGAGACTATTCTTTCCCAATTGATTGGACTTTGCCTCCTTGTCAAAGATCAGTTGACCATAAATGTGAAGGTTGATTTCTGAGCTCTCAATTCAATTACATTACTCTATATGTCTGTTATGTGCTAGTACCATGCTGTTTTGATTACTGTGGTTTTGTAATAAGTTTTAAGATTGGGTAGTGTGAGTCCTCCAACTTTAATCTTTTTTTTCAAGATAGGTATTTGGGGCCCTTAACTCTTCCATATGATAATTGGCTTTTCCATTTCTGCAAAGAAGGTGTTTGGATTTTTTTTTTTTTCTTTTTTGCATGGCAGGCACTGGGAATCGAACCTGGGTCTCCAGAATGGCAGGCAAGAATTCTGCCACTGAGCCACCATCGCACTGCTTGAAGGTTATTAGAATTTTGATTGGGATCACATTGAATCTATAAATTGTTTTGAGTAGGATTGTCTTCTTAACGATATTTAGTCTTCCAATTCATTAACACAGAATGTTCTTCTATTTTTAGGTCTTCTTTGATTTCTTTTTGCTGTGTTCTATAGTTTTGTGTGAACAAGACCTTTATATTCTTAGATTTGGTTAGATTTATCCTATGTATTTGATTCTTCTAGTTGCTATTTTAATCGAATTTTTCTCTTGATTTCTTCCTTTGATTTTCATTGCTTGTGTATAGAAACACTACTGATTTTGGGGTGTTGCGCTCGTACCCCACCATTTTGGTGATTCATTTATTAGCTCTAGGAACTTTGTTGTGTATTTTTCAGGATTTTCTGTATATAGGATTATTTTATCTGCAAATAGAGAAAGTCTTACTTCTTCCTGTTCAATTTGGATGCCTTTTATTTCTTTTTATTGCCTAATTGCTCTAGCTAGAACTTCTAACACAGTGTTCAATAACAGTGGTGACTGTGGGTATCCTTGTCTTATTCCTGACCTTAGAGGGAAAGCTTTCAGTCTTTCACCATTAAGTATGATTTTACTGTGGGCTTGTCATATATGTCATTTATAATATGAGGAAGTTTCTTTCTATTCCTTCTTTTCTAAATGTTTTTATCAAGAAGGGGTGCTGGATTTTGTCTAAAGTTAAGGGCTTTTTATTCTTTGCATTTCAGTTGAAAATCTTAGAAAAGAGAATAGTGAGTATAGAAGGACCCACTTTACTTTAAAGCTCATCTCTTCTTCCTCTCTATGTGTCTTGCCATGAATTATTGAAAAAGCACAAAATTCATTTAGTTAATTTGGCCAGATAAGCAGAAGGCAACTGATGTCCTGGGATTAAATGACTTGGGAAAAATAAGGCAAAAAATGGGCTAAATTGCTAAGAAAGGAGTACGACTGAGTTGACACAACTAGAATTGGCATGGGTTTTATCTGCAGTTTTCTCTCTTCATTTCACTTACTAATACCTATCTCGGTAAAGTAGTTGTGATTAAGTGATTAAATCTTAATCTCTTAAGAATAAGTGATTTATAATTTCTCCACCCCCAACTGTTTATAATAAAATGCCACTTACTTGTGGAAAAGGCAAAGAGAAAAAAGGGCTTTCAAATCTCTTTTTTCACCTATATGCTATTCTAATTTGCAGGTGATATTGATTTAATACATTTTTGGGACTCAACGTAAAGGTATATTGGACCCTTGTAAATCAAAGCTCATATTGGTCATAAAGGGTAGGTAGAAAAATGTCTTGCCAATTTTGGTCCTTAATAGTAAAATCCTATCCTGTAAAATATCTGCAATGAAGAATTTCCAAATGGCTCTAGGAGAAACAAATCATATTAGTACTTAAGCACACAATTTACTATGAAGATAAGGCTCCAATTATATCTCATTTATCAAGCAGCAGGTGCTGTCCTCCTATGACATTTTGTTTTATTGATACTTTTAATTATTTAAGAGTGATTTCACTGGCTCCTGCTCCTTCTCAATATTTCTTTTCATTTTTCACTTGTACAACTGTACCCAATTTGGTCTTTGATTCTGGTTCTCATCACACTTGTCTTTTTTAACCTTTCTAAATTTTATCGCCTACTATCTATTAGACAAAATCCTGCTTTTATTGACAGTCTATGTGGCTGTCCATGACCATGACCCCTACTACTTCTCAGATCTCACTCCTGGCCATCTCCTGCTGAGCACATTATGCTCTGATAATATAGAATTGCTCATATTGTTTCACATCCATTTTATTCTTGTATGCCTTTGATAATGATATTCCTGATGCATAAACTACTCTGCTTTGTCCCCAGTCCTTACTCTTCTGTTTTCTTCAGCTGGCTCTCCAAATCATTCTTCATACCTAAACACAGTGATTTCCTCCTTCCTGAAAACTTCTGTGATTCCCTCATTCTAGTTAGGGGTCCTGCCTTTGTGTTCTCACACTTCTGCCTGGCACCTCCCACATGTAGTGAAATCATCTCTTATGTGTTGTTTTCCCTCCAGTGTAATCAAATTTCCTGGGAACAGGGATCAGAGGTCATTCATCTTATGTTATACACCTAACACTGTGCCTGACATGTAATGGATATGTGATAAATATAGAATGTAGCTTTAAAGTGTCCTCTGTTCTCTTTGGTTTAGATAGTCCAGGCATCTGCATTTTTCTACATGAAGTTTCTTTGGAAAGCTGGCTAGCATTTGCATGTTGTTATTCTAAATCTGCATCATAGTTCACTCACTCATTTTAGTTACCATTTTATAGTGGTATCTCTTCACATTAAACAAAGATGTTCTTTAGGTCCTCTGGGAAACTATTGAGTACCATGTGGTCAGCACTATATATGAAAGAAGAAAATATGGCAGTAGAATAACATGAAAAGAACAGGGCTTAGTGACTAAAGTGAGCCAGTCTTGAATTTTAATCCTTTTTATGTTGACTGCAGTATAATTTTAAGTGATCACTGGGCTCTTTCTAGGTAAAGTGGAGATTATAACAATCTACTTTACAGAGTTGTCATGAAGACCTGCTCAACAAAGTAACACAAAGGCCTCCAGCAAGTATATGCTTCCTTAGAAATTCCTCATAGAAATGTAATTCCTTCTGCTGATACTCACTTATTCTGGAATGTGTGGAAACAAATATAAGTAGTATCTGGGTATTTGGTGAATGTTACACAAGAGTGATCTAAGTTAAAATAATTTGATGGAATTTTAGCCCTAGAAACAATTTTCACTCAAGTTGATCCATTCTGCCTCTGTGCTGGCATGCACAGAGGTGAGGCCATAGGGGAGTTGATAGAATTCTTCAGAGAGGCATTTTCTCCGACCACTTTCTAAAAAACTTTGGTGTTTTGTGGTTATTAGGGAACTTAAGTGTAACTGTGACTAGATGTGGAATTTGGACAAGTCATACTCTTACTTGGACTTGGGTATCATGTCTGTAAGTAGGGGGAAAGATTGATGGTTTCAAGCTTTAGTATTTATAGCTTTGAGGCAGCAAAGCTGAGCTCAAGGAGATGGCAACATAGAGGGCTTTCTGGAAGCATGAGGCAGAGAAACTATACGGTGGTCTGCCGGGGCCATTCCTCTGTCAGCTGGGCTGGACACACAGCCAGCTTTAGACAGAAGCAGCCACCCACTCCAGGTTGACTGAATATAACCACAGGTCTCTTCCAATAGTTTGCCAAAGTTTTCAGAAGGTGTGAGGCCCATTTAAGATCCTGGTGGGCAGAAATAACATAAATAGGGAAAAAAGATAGCTGGAGGCACATACTGCAGATTTCTGCTAATGGTTTGTGTGCTTATTCTTTGAGCTATTTTCTCATATCCTGGGGTGCTGGATTTTGTCTAAAGTTAAGGGCTTTTTATTCTTTGCATTTCTCAGGAGTACGACTGAGTTAACACAACTAGAATTGGCATGGGTTTTATCTGCAGTTTTCTCTCTTCATTTCACTTATTAATACCTATCTCGGTAAAGTAGTAAGCACTCCTGACAGTAATACCAAAGATAAGAACTACTGACACTTATTGAATGTAAACCAAGTGCCAGACATTTTTCTGAATGCTTCATATGAATTATCTCAGTTAATTCTCACAATAGCCCAAGAAAATAGGTATTTCAGGCTTATTTTAGAGATGAGGAAACTGAGACACAGCAAGGTTAAGCAACTCACCCAATGTCAAACCACTAATGAGTAGGATTTGGACCTGGGTCATGTGCATCCAGAACCCACCCATGTGTCACTACGTCATGCTGTCTCCTTGCAATGTCTCTAACTTTTTGGGTTAATATCATTTAGTTTCCTAATTGCTGTGCTTAGATGTGTCCCTTTTACAAATTTTTGTTGTTGCCTGCAACCTGCTGTTTCTTCTTTAGCTAAGCTCTGTCTTTGGCCAGCGCACCAATTCGCTACCATATTCAGAAACCTGTAAGGGCTGGATCTCTGCCTCCCTCTTCTTCCATTCTGCTCTCTGGTCTCAGAAAGCAGCTAGCTGAATTTCCATTTTTAATGGTAAATATATGGTGTATGGGTAGAGAAACCTATAATAAGCCAGCTCATCACCTTATAAAAGTCAGGGTGCCTGCAGGGAAATCCCAGCTCTTTTTTTTTTTAACCTTTAATGTGATAGAGCTTAAGTTATAGATGGTAGATAGATGGCAAAGCTACAGTTACTCTCCCATAATGGGCCCATGGCATACATTGCTGCTTGTTCAATGAACTCCAATAAAGCTCAGAATTCTCTAGTGCAGCATTATAGGCAGCTACTATCAATCATCTGGTGTGCTTGGAAGAAAAAAGTTTGCTATCCATAGGATGATGTGGAAGGCTCCTTTCTTCCCCTACTTTTAGGGTCTCTGCCACAGTTTGCAAATTGGCAGCCAAGGCCATATGATAGAGAAGAAAGGTTGAAGTGCTTTGCTTCTCTCAGATATTGGTGGGGAGATAAAAATAATGGGAGGGTTTTAATCATCACAGAGGAAAAAAAATATTTTGCATTTGCTAGAGAACTGCTTTCTTGAATTGAAGTTTAAATAATAATATAATTTTCTCTAGCCCATTCCCTCCTATTATTCAGTTATCATGGTATCAGCACCCTAAACTCTGCTGAAGGTTATATTCACTCTACCTATAATGTGGACATTTCCATGAAAAAGAATCAAAGCCTATTAGAGATTAGAGCTTATACATTTAAAAAATTATTTTGTGCAATTTCGTTTGGGTCCTCATTTACATAAATTTATAAAAATCTTTCAGCTACTTATGTTGTATTGATACTACTTTTTAATTTCTAGCTCAAAAATTCTTATTCATAATCTTTTGATATTAGGCAAATTATTAGGAAGGGTAGGTAGTATGGTGGTTCTGTATGCAGACAGATTGGGTACAAATCTTGACCCTGTCACATAATGACTGGGTGACTTTGGGCAAATGGAAATTATCATACCTAATCTGCAGGTTGTGATGAGAGCTATAATTGACATAGATAAATCCGCTTAATATAATTTGTGGCATGAATGAATGATGAGCATTCACTAGGTGCTCTAGGGGTAGATGAAAGATAAAAAATTACTTTAATAGGGCTGAATGTTTTGAAAAGAGAGACTTCTACACTTCAATGTTCAGTGATAGAAAATTAATATAGGTAAAGTTTGAACTATCAGCCAAATGCTTTTTGAACACAACAAAGCCCACTTTAGTGTGGGTAGCTATGTTGAATGATTAAGTAGTGTCATCACTGGGGAAGAATAATTCTAAGGATAATCATATTAGTTCAGATATTTTAAAAACAGAGATGACAGGAAATCTATTCAGTTAAAATAACATTTCTATTGGAATTTCATTGGTAATAAAACAATCTTGCTCTGTGAGTTACTGTTGGTATGCTAAGTTTTACTAAAGCTTTGCTATTCACACGTTGATTGGCTCAGAAATAGAACACTTACATATTTAAGATGATCAAAAGAAGTCTTAATACATATATGCAAAGCCATGTACCTTGAAAAGACAAAGACAAGCAATGATCTTTGAATATAATTGTTTTTTTTCTGGGCACTTCTCATTCTTTTGTATTCCTCATTTATAAGCTTTATTTTGTGTCATTTTATTTCTTTACTATTTTCATATCCATCTTTTTCCTTGTGTTTTGCTAGAAAGGAAGATATCCCCCGGAGGAGCAGAGCTTCATATCTATTATATTAAGGGTTTACACAATGCAAACTGCTAATGCTGAGCCCATTGATGTTCTCTTCAAACGGAGATAAAAAAGTGGTTGCGTATTTTAGTTATTTTATATAAGTGAAATCACATAATGGCTGTCCTTTTGTGTCTGGCTGATTTTACTCAACATGATGTCTTCAATATTCATATATGTAGTAGCAATTATCAGAACTGCATTCCTTTTTATAGCTGTATAATATTCTATCGACATCTACACTACATTTTGTTTATCCATTCCTCTGCTGATGGACATTAGGTTGCTTCCACTTTTTGGCTATTGTGAATAATGCTGCTGTGAACATTGGTGTGCAAATATCTATTTGAGTCCTTGTTTTCAATTCTTTGGGGTATATACCAAGAAATGGAATTGCTGGGTTATATGATAGTTCTATATTTAATGGTGGTGATGATAACACAGCAGTGTGAATGTAATTATTACCATTGAATTATATACGCGTAAGTAGTTAAAATGGGAAAATTTACCTTGTATATGTATATGTATATGCATATGTATATGTATGTATGTGTGTTGTACATGTATGGCTATTGCAATAATTTTTTTTAATTGCAATAGAAGTGCATCCTATAAAATAACTTACAAGTACTACTCAAAAGTGTAAAGGTCTTCATAAACAAGGAAAGTGTGAGAAACTGTCACAGTCAAGAGGAGCCTAAGGACATGTGAGAATTAAATGTAATGTATTACATGGATGGGAAACTGGAACAGAAAAAGATATTTGATAAAGGCTAAGGAAATCTGAATAACTATGGTACTGGTTCATTAATTGTGGCAAATGTACCATAACAATATAAGATATTAATAACAGGGGAAACTGGATATGGGTAATATTGGAACTCTGTACTATCTTCTCAATTTTCTTTAAGTCTGTTCTAAAACAGAACCTCGGAGTCTCAATTTCCTTATAAAAATGATTATATCAACACATATTGAAGAGTCATTTTGGAAGGAATCACCTGGTAGTGTGTTTGGCTCATAGCAGATGAATATTACCTAAATTATCTTCTCCTCTTTCCTTTTGAATGGAAAAAAAAAACCAAAACAACACACACATTAATAAAACAAATAAATCAAACCAAGCCAAACCAAATGGCCCTATATGAATATTAAGAACTAGCTATCAGCTTTTCAACAAATTCTCAGTATTTGTCTGTACTAGTGTAACATTTCATTTCATACTAGAAAAATCAGGGCAAGGACTAATCATTTGATCAAGTGTCTAGATTTAGATTTCTTTGGCATTATTCTTTTGTAGGACACGTGGTATTTCAATTTTTTTTAAATCCCTGTTCTGCTTGTAGCTTCCTAGTTCACTTTGCTCTACCGAAGTTTGAATAATCATATATCCAAGTGATTTCTTAGAGTAAGCCATTTTAGTCATGTGATAGGATTACTCTTTTACCATAAATCGTTCAAAATATTTATGGAATTAATATAATTGTTGAAATAGATCTTTAATGAGTGATTTTGAAAACTAGGTAGACAATCACAGTTTCCTTTTTCTATTCCTATACTCCTTTGTTTATTCTTTCATTCAGGATTTATTTTTTCAAATGTCCTATCTGTTTTAAGGAAAAACATGAGGTAGTTTGCAGAAGCTGAGATTGAAAAGCAAGTAGTGGGGCAGTCTAGTGTAGTGATAAGAATTTGTTTCTGGAGTCACAGAGGCCTGTGTTTAATTCCTATCTGTGCCAATTCTGACAAAGTTAGGAGATTATTTTGCAGCCTCAGACTACATGGAAGGTGCATATGCTGGAACATGTTGTGTGCATGGGTATATAAGCATATGTATGTGCCTGTGTTTAAATTTTGGGAGTAGAGAAGGGGGTTTGGATTAATAGCTGTGTTTTAATTTGCTAGCTTCCAGAATGCAATATACCAGAAATGGAATGGCTTTTAAAAGGGGGACTTAATAAATTGCTAGTTTATAGTTTTAAGGCCGAGAAAATGTCCCAATTAAAACAAGTCTATAGAAATGTCCAATCTAAGTCATCCAGGGAAAGATACCTTCGTTCAAGAAGGCCAGTGATGTTCAATATTTCTTTCTCAGCCGGAAAGGCACATAGCAAATATGGTGGCATCTGCTGGCTTTCTTGTGGCTCTACCAAAGGGGCTCTCTCCAAAATGTTTCCTCTTTTAAAGGATTAATAGGTTGAGTCACAACTCCATGGAAACTATCTGAGCAAAAGTTACCTCCCACAATTGGGTAGGTCACATCTCTATGGGAACAATCAAAATGCTCCCACCCAGCAATATTTAATAAGGATTAAAGGATATGGCTTTTCTGGGGTCCACCACAGATTCAAACCAGCCCATTCTACCCTTTGGACAACAAAAAGGCACGTTCTTTCCAAATGTAAAGTACATTCATTCTGTAACAACATCAGAAAGACTTAAACCATTTCAGTAACAATACAAATACAATACAAAGTCAGAAACAGTATAAAATCTCATCAAAGTCAGTTCCATGTATTGTCTGTCCTAAGGCAAAATTTTCCTCTGGCTCTGGACCTGCAAAACTCGGAACTAGTTATTTACTGCCAACATACAAAAGAGGTATCCTTCATAGGATACCTATACCCACTTCCACAGGGAGGAAGGAACACAGGGGTCACAGAACCCAAGCAGTTTGGAAAACCTGCAGGGCAAAGTCCATTAGATTTCAAAGTCTGAGAGTCATTTATCTTTGGAGCTTTAGAAAGCGGCAGTCCCACCCATTCCAAGGGCCTGCACAGAGGCCCATCTCTCTCCAAATGCACTGAGGGGCACTGGGGAGACCACCTTTTTCTTGGCTCCACCCTCTCCAAGCATTGGGGCTACAAGCCAGGCTCTCTGCTATCTCCAGGGCACATGCTCAACCCCACCATGTGGTAGCAGCCAGGCTTTCCCCAACCCCCAAGGAATATGCGTCACCCTCTCCAAGGTCTGAGGAGCATGATTCTTCCACTGCAATGAGGTAGAAGGCCCATCCTCTGCCTTAGGGGCAAATTCACCCTCTCCACATGCTTGGGTGGGTTTGATCTCCTGGCCCAAGACTTCTTGACTTCAGATTCCAGCCCATGGCGTTGCTCCTGAAGCTATTTTTCCTCCAATGTGTTCCTTCTCTGTCCCTCTCAGTACAACTGGCAGTGGGTCTCTTTATACAGATCCCACAACACTCTTGTTGGCTCTCTATGCAGTAGCCTCAGATCATGCCCATCATACATAAGGAGTTTCCACAAATCCTTCCTGGATAACTCCATTTCTGATCCTGGCTTTCTCTGAAATGCTGGCTGATTCCACATTTGGTTAAATCCTCATGTGGGGCATTGTTCTCTTGGGTCTCACTATCTGGAGGCCTAGAATTTTCTAGAACTTCAATTTCTGGTTTCTTTGTACCCAAGAGTTCACTTCTCAGCTTATCTCTTTCCTGTCGCATCTTACTATAAGCTACGAGGAGAAACCAGGCTGCGCTTTCCACTTTTAATTTGGAAATCTCTTCTAAATATCCAAGTTCATGGCTTTTAAAATCAGTCTTTCAGTCAAAGCCACTAGTCAATTTTGCCAGATTATCTGCTATTTTAAAACAAGGATAACCATCCTTCCAGTCTGTAATAATATACACCTCATTTCTGTGTAGACCCTGGTCAGAGGTATTTTTAGAGTCCACGTTTCTACCAACGGTCTCTTCAAAGTATTCTAGGCCTTCTCTATCAAGCTCCTCACAAATCCTCCAAATTCTTCCCCTTATCCATTTAAAAAGCCGTTCCAACATGTTTGGTATTTGAAACCACAGCAGCACCCCACTCCCAGTACCAAAATCTGTTTTAGTTTGCTAGCTTCCAGAACGCAACATACCAGAAATGGAATGCCTTTTAAAAAGGGGAATTTAATAAGTTGCTAGTTTACAGTTTTAAGTCTGAGAAAATGTCCCAATTAAAACAAGTCCACGAAAGTCCAAACTAAGACACCCAAGGAAAGATACCTTGGTTCAAGAAGGCTGATGACATTCAACGTTCCTCTGTCAGCTGGAAGGGCACATGGAGAACATGCGGTATCTGCTGGCTTTCTTGTGGCTCTACTAAAGGGACTCTCTCCAAAATGTTTCTTCTTTTAAAGGATTAATAGGTTGAGTCACAACTCCATGGAAGCGATCTGATCAAAAGTTACCACCCACAATTGGCTGGGTCACATCTCTATGGGAACAATCAAAATACTCCCACCCAGCAATATCAAATGAGGATTAAAGGACATGGCTTTCCTGGGGTCCACCACAGATTCAAACTAGCACAAGCTGGTTCTCAGTCAAGGATCTGGTGGTTCTCTTCACTTCCAATTAGATTTTGGACCTCCTACTTGTCTTTACTAGAGACCTCCTCTTTACTGGTTAATTTTTCTTAATTAAAGCTAGAGCTATTGTAAATATGGTTCATGCTTTTTTCTTGTTCTCACTAGTTCCTTTATGCTAAAGTCCCAGGATGACTTAGCCAAGCTGCCCTTTGCTTCTACAATGTGCAAATGAAAAATATTACATTACATCACAAAAATCTAAAGGTTGGATTGTATTCTAGGCCAGAAAGAAGACTGGTCAACTATATAGAAGGACTTGTATGGCATGCTTCGGGGGGTTTCTTCTCTACATGGGAACTTGAGATCTATGTTCCAAATCTGAGTAAGAATAATAAGGCATTGAGGCCTCAAACTTCTTAATCATGTATCATCATGTAGTGACAAATTTTCTGTAAAAGTTATAAGAATTGATCTTATCCATTGAACACTTTAACCACAATTATCTCTGAATTTGAAACCTGCCAGAAAAAGTTAGAGAAAATATTATTCTGAGGATGTGATTTTTAATACAGTACTTTTTTTTTTTTGCATGCACAGGCACCTGGAATATATAGTACTTTTGATTAAAGCAATATGAAAGCAACTCAATTTAATTCATGCCAGACACTTCAAGGAATTGGAAAATAAAAATGAGTATACCCAAACTCATTATTTTGAGAAGTGATAATAAAGGGAAAGAATTAAGCGTTTACACCCTCTTTTCCTATATGAGCTTTCCTCAAATAGTTTCTCTTTATAGGGGTCTTTAGACTAATTAATGAAGAAGGAATATAGAATTAGATCACTTTTTTTTTT
>PVIY010038432.1:0-23909 GCA_004026745.1 Myrmecophaga tridactyla | reverse complement strand
GTAGCACAGCCTAAGCAGCTCGGCATTCCTCATCTCAGCACTTGCAGCTCAGCCCAGGCCTTTGGAGATTCAGAAGGAAGTCACCCCAGGGAAAGTTGTTGGAACCCAGGGGCCTGGAGAGAAGACCAGCAGAGACCATCCTGTGCCTCCCATGTAAGAAAGAACCTCAGTGGAAAGTTAGCTGCCTTTCCTCTGAAGAACTAACAAAATAAATCCCCTTTTATTAAAAGCCAATCCATCTCTGGTGTGTTGCATTCCAGCAGCTAGCAAACTAGAACAGATACCCACAACACATATATTCGTGCGCTTCATATTGTCTTTCAATTCCCTGAGTCCCTACTCATATTTTTCCATTTTTTTCCCTATATAATTTTTTCTTGCTGGATTTCAGATGTTCCATCCTCCAGTTCACTAATCCTATGTTCTGTCTCTTGAAATCTACCATTGTAGGTTTCCATTGTTTTTTTCATCTCTTCTACTGTGCCTTTCATTCCCATAAGTTCTGTGATTTGTTTTTTCAGACTTTCAATTTCTTCTTTTTGTTCATTCCTTGCCTTCTTTATATCCTCCCTCAATTCATTGATTTGGTTTTTGATGAGGTTTTCCATGTCTGTTGGTATATTCTGAATTAATTGTTTCAGCTCCTGTGTCTCATTTGAATTGTTAGTTTGTTCCTTTGACTGGGCCATATTTTCAATTTTCCTAATGTGATTTGTTATTTTTTGCTGGCATCTAGGCTTTTAATTACCTTAATTAGTTTATTCTGGAGATTGCTTTCACTTCTTTTACCTAGGGTTTTCTTGCTGGATGAATTTGTTGTCTATCTGTTCTTTGACATTCAGTTCAGCTTTATTTGGACCTCTAGCTTAAGTTTTGTTTAACAGAGGAGAATTTTTCAGTTCTTGTTTTCTTGTTTCTTGCCCTGCTTGTATGGTGCCTTCCCCCCCACCCCCCGACCCTTAGGAGGGTCTACTTAGATATTATAGACCCCAGCCGGATTTTCCCAGACCAAACTGGCCTCCTATCAGGAGGAAAGAGTCACCTGCGTTGATTTTCCCTGAGGGTGAGACCCAGCAGGTTGAAAGACTTTCCTGTGAAGTCTCTGGACTCTGTTTTTCTTATCCTACCCAGTATGCAGCACTTGTCTGCCTGCAGGTCCCACCAGCGTAAGATGATGCTGTACCTTTAACTTTGGCTGAGGGCGTTGGTGGAGACAGAGGAGAGGTTGTAGGCTGGTTTTAATGACTTCAAATTACCAAGCCCTGGTGTCTGAATTCCTTGAGGGAGGGATTCCACCTGAGTTGGGCTTCACCCCCTCCCCTGGGGAAGGCACAGGCTCCAGACAAGCCCCCAAAAGAGCTCACTTCTGCCTATGCCTGGGGCAGTTGCAGCCTGAGAAGTCCTGCCCCTATATCCAAAGGCAGTCAAGCCTTCATAGAAATACAGCCACAGAAACCTCTGTTTCCTTCTGTTTATTTCCCCCCTTTTTCCATCAGCCCTGCCCCCTTGGTGCCGGGGCAAAAATGAACAACCTCTGCTTTGACCAGGTTCACTTAGGCTGGGGGCCTATTTTTAGTAGTCAGAATTTGTTAATTAATTCCACAATTGGCGTTTGATTGTGCTCAGTCCCTGCTGCTGGTAAAGTTCCTTTCCTTTCCCCTCTGGGAAGCAGCCTGTTGGGGAGGGGCACCGGCCGCCACAGCTTGGGGAACTCACGGTTCTGTGGGGGCTCGCAGCCGGTCCAGCTGGTCCAGACTAGGGTACACTGTGTGTCTGGTCACTGATGTGGCCCCAGGAGCTGTTCTTTACTGTTTCTGGTTATTTAGTAGTTGTTCTGGGGGACAAACTAAAATGCGCACATTGCTAAGTGGCCATCTTGACCCAGTAGTGATTTTTTGGTTTTTGAAGACAACATATTTAATTGATTGTGGTGATAAATGCACAACTATGTGATGATTCTATGAGCCATTGATTGCACATTTTGTGAGGATTGTATGGTGTGTGAATATATCCTAATAAAATTGCATTAAATAAAAATTAAAATATTTTTTTAAAAACACGTTTACTGAACATTCTTTAAAAATCACTGTTGTGATTCATAATTAATCTCTTCTCCATCAGCCTTTGAAGCTCAACAGTTTAACAGAACCACTCATAGGGAGATGCACATTTCTATGCATCATTTTAACATCATAGGGAAAAATATCTGAATTGATCATGTTCTTTTTTGTCTTCATGTAAACATATAATCTGAAAATTTCTACTTTAAAAAAATCATTTTGGCATTTTACAGATTTCTATTATGAACATTTTGTTTATTCATTGCTATGTGACGACTAAGTGGCAAATGATTCAAGTGTATATTAAATCAGACGTATTCATGTTATTTTGTATAATATTCAGTACTTAGAAGAGTAAATGTTGACAACAATCATTGTTCCTGCTTCCACTGGTGTTCTCCAAACTATAATAGGGACTTTTCTTTTTCTTTTTTTTTTTTGGCACGTGCCAGCTCCGGGAATCAAAACTGGGGCTTCTGCATGTCAGGGAAGAATTTTCCACTGAGCTATCCTTGCAGCACCTTGTAATAGGGACATTTTTTAGAGGAATTATTTTGTTGTTGTTTATGGAATTGAATGCCACTTATTTTAATTGAGGTTGCTTCTTATTTAGTCTGCCTTAAATACTAATTTTGTAACTCTGTGCCATTATGTCTTTACTTTATGGAAGTTTACAAAGAAACTATTTTATTTATTTAGTCCATTATTTTAGTGGAAGATTTTTACCCCAAGTAATATATTTTACTACTATTTGATTTATATAAATTAAAATTTAATAATTTTTTTCATATATTCTTGTACTCTCTATATGCAAATTCAAATAAATCTTGGAGATAGTTTCTTATTTAAAAAAAGAAAAAACTTATCCATCAACCCAAACAGGTACCAATTAAGCATTAACCCCTATCTCTGCTCTTGGTAATCTGTAATCTACTTTCTGTCAGTATTAATTTGCATATTATAATTACTTCATATAAGTGAAGTCATACAATATTTGCCCTTTTATGTCTGGCTTATTTCACTCAACATGATGCCTTCAAAGTTCATGTATGTTGTCATATGCATCAGAACTTCATTCCTTTTTAAAACTTTGTATACATATTATGTGTACATATTGTGTGTGTGTGTATGTATGTATATATTTTGTCTGTTTGTTTATCCATTCTTCCATAGACGGACACTTGGTTGCTTCCATCTTTTAGCAATTGTGAATAATGCCGCTATGAACATTCAAATGAAATCTTGCATCTTGGGTCATCCTTCTTCCCCATCCATAAGCCATAATTTCTTTTTCCATGTTTTAGTTGGAACCTGTTCTAAAATTCCATGTTTTATTTTGTAGTTCTTAATTAGGTCAAAATTCTTGCCCATCTTTATGTATCATTTATGTGACTTTATTTATTAGATTTTGGTTTCCTGCCTTTCCAACAAATCCCAGAGCATAAGGATTGCATGGGGAAATTCTTAAAATGCGCCTTCCAAAGCAAATGATTACAAGTACTCCTGGCTTTCCTAACAAAGACAGTATTCATGTATATTTTCAGAGTCTTCTATGTGATCAAATCCTCTCCTTTTACCTTCCAAAGGTAACATATTCAGTTCAGGAAAGTATTGAACTTGTAGGGAGTCTGATTCTATTTGCTTGGATAAACCCAATTTTCCTAAACTTGCTTAATTGAGAGAAACACCTGAATTTTTCATTAAAATTTTATATTCCATGTTTCTCTTATAGATTGTGTACTACAAGAAAGATCTAGTAAGAGTCCTGTAACGTTTCTTGAACTAGTGCTGAAGGTGATTCTTACCATAAACAAGTTTGGCAAACACTAGTATACACTGTCCTCTAAAAACAGTGAGGAATCACACTTGTTAAAAATATTTATATTGATTTATTCTTTTTCTAAATATATGAGTATTGAAGAGTACACAGGGATATGCTCAGGTGTTCCTCACATTTTGGCTCCCCTCTTCAATATTCCTGCTATTGTTAACTATTCAGAGTCCTCTGGAAGCTGCTATGGTATTTTGTCCAGAATTTTTAGTTGTAATCAGTGAAAGACATAAACTTTAATGGACTTACTTCATCGTGGTTGGCATTAGAAGTCCTGATGTAATTAGATTTAAGGCCTTAACAACCCTGTTGCCAGTAGCAAGGGAACACTAGAAGTCTATGGCATGCAGTGGCAAAGCAGTTGCAAAACTTATCAGCAGTAGACGGCTTAAAGATGGCAAGTCTTTGGGAGACCAAGTAGTTGCTGTCTTAGAACATTTTAATGAAAAAAAAAAAAAAGGTTGCAATAGGGTAAGTTAGTTACTTCCAAGTGCATGGGAGAATTACAGAGAGAGAAAATGATAAGCTTAGAGCATGGCCTAGCCAAAAGCTCAGGCAAGGGCCAGAAATCTTATATGACTATCTTAAAAGAAATCCTTATCTCTTGTAGTCATAAAACCAAGATTTCTGAAATCCAAACCCAAAGTATAATCTTGCAATTGATTGAAACAATGCAAATTGTGTTCTCAATCTTGCAGAGTCTTTTAGGTTAAAGTTAGGACACTAATTGGGAAGGAGTATGTTCTAGTTTGCTACTGCTGGAATGCAATATACCAGAAACAGAATGGCTTTTAAAAAGGGGAATTTAATAAGTTGCCAGTTTACAATTCTAAGGTCGAGAAAATGTCCCAATTAAAAAAGTCCATAGAAATGTCCAATCTAAGGCATCCAGGGTAAGATACCTTGGTTCAAGAAGGCCGATGAAGTTCAGGGTTTCTCTCTCAAGTGGGAGGGCACATGGTGAACACTGTCAGGTTACTCTCTCATCTTGAAAGGCATATGGCAAACAGGGTGTCATCTGCTAGCTTTTTCTCCTGGCTTCCTGTTTCATGAAGATTCCCGGCAGGCATTTTCCTTCTTCATCTCCAAAGGTCGCTGGCTGGTGGACTCTGCTTCTCATGGCTATGTCATTCTGCTCTGCTCTCTCTGAATCTCTCTTCTCCAAAATGTTTCCTCTTTTGTAGGACTTCAGAAACTAATCAAGACCTACCCAAATGGGTGGAGACATGCCTCTACCTAATCCAATTTAACAACCACTCTTGATTAAATCACATCTCCGGGGAGATGATCTAATTACAGTTTCAAAGATACAATTAGAAGATTAGAAGAAATGGCTGCCTTAGGGATTAGAAGAAATGGCTGCCTTTACAAAATGGGATTAGGATTAAAACATGGCTTTTCTAGGGTACATACATCATTTCAAACCAGCACAGAGTAGAACCCTGAAAAAATGGGATGGAAACTGACAGGAAGATTCTAATGAAGCTGGAGACCTTGGATCCCTAATTCTGCTGTACCTTTTTTGCCAGGCGAAGCAATCTTTCCTATATGGACCTCACTTAATGTAGCTGCTTTGCAAGGGACTGATGATTCTCCTCAGGACCTACTCCCACCACTTTGCATTGCTTCCAGACCTATAACCAGACTCAGCCCGGCAGACTCCTGTAAAGACATTTAAAGTATAAGGAGCTACAACAAACACCAAAGACCTGCAAGATTTTTGCTAATTTACATTGACAGAAATTTGGAGAACATATATGGGAATAGATCAAAATGGCACTGAAATAGGGTAGAAGGAACATAATAATAGGTCAGGTCAAAACTTTTATATGAGTTTACTACATAGTGATTCTGGATTCAATGTTAGTTTGAATGGTTAGAAGTGGCTCTGCAGTTGAAATGCCAGAATTTCCTTGGTATAGTTTGGAGAAAATTATCTAGAGCTTTAGAGAGATAGGAATGCTAGAATAGATTTATCATGTTAAGATGAGTTTACCAATCCCCTAACTATGGCTCCCAGAAGGGTCCAGAGGACACTCCACCAACAAGGGAATATATTTATGAGGGAGCCCTAGAATTCTTGAAGAACTCTATGGTGACTATTATCTGTTGGCCTGTAATGACACTGGGAAATGATGCCATCAGATGGGGTTCCCTGAATTCTTTGGGAATGACAGAATCCCACTACCTTGCTACATTTGGGACTACATTCCCAAAGATATGACTGAGTTACCATCATGGGCAACAAATATCGCAGTAATAAGAATAGCTTGTTCTCAGAGTTCTTTGGCATTAACTAGCTGATCATGATGTCCTTAGAACTAAACTATATGAGCAACCTACTAAAGTCTTACTTGATTTGTATAAGATGAAAAGCTCAAGGTCTGGTGAACTTGAATCACTCAATCGGAGGTTCTACCTCTCAACCAATTCCCCAGTTTCAGCCTGTTTGTAAACCCAGACAGAGCCCCTTGAATAAAGGGGAGGCCGGGTTCACTTAAGGAAGGACTCTGCTACAGAGTTTATAATATAAATATTCTTCCTGACATTCCCCAAAGAGTCTTGTGAATATTTACAAGAGTGACTATCTACTGAGGAAGAGGAAATAATCAGACTATTCAAGAATTACTGTGCCCTGGTTCTGAACTGGCACTAATTCCTGGAGTGCTGAATGTCACTATGTCTAAAGATGGGAACAGGGGTTTATGGAGAAAGTGATTCATGGAATTTTGGCTCAGTTCTATCTCACAAAGGGCCCAGTGGGTCCCTAAACCCATCTTGTAGTTATTTCCCCAGTTCCGGAATGTTATAATTTGAAAATGTATACCCAACACCTGACAGAGTTCCCATGTTGATTCTATGAGTGAAGGCCACTAGTTAGGAAAAGTCAAGTGGAAGCACTAAAACTCCCTCTCCCCACTAAAACAGTAAAAAGCAAACTCTCATTCCTGGAGGGACTGAGGAGATTAGTGTCATCAACAAGGACATGAAAGAAGCAGGGGTGGTGATTCCGCCATTTCCCAATTCAACTTGCCAATTTGACCTCTGAAGAAGACATATACATCTTGAAGAATAACAGTGGACTATCATAAACTTGATCAGAGAGTGACACCGAATTCCAGCAACTGTCATAGAAATATTTTCATTGCTGGCATTTTGGTTTGTTAATGCTCTCAGAAATGGAATATATCAGAAATGGAATGGCTTTTAAAAGGAAATTTTACTAAGTTACAAGTTTACAGTCCTAAGGCCATAAAAATGCCTGAACCAAGGTGTCCAGATAAAATTCCTTAACTCAAGGCAGGGCCAATGACGTTCAGGGTTTCTCTGTCAGCTGGGAAGGCACATGGTGACATCTGCTAGCTTTCTCTCCCAGCTTCTCATTTCAAAAGACTTATCCAGGCCAGCCTTTCCAGAACATCAGCTAGTTCCATCTCCCATCCCCTATTAACAACAGCCCCTTCCAACATGAAAAAGTTAGAATGGCCATAACCCAAATACTCCTGAAGAGTGAAAGAAAGATCAATGGTGATGATGGAGTTATATAGAGAAATTTGGGTTTAACAAATGAGTATGAATGCTGAATCATTACATTGATATTTCTTTTAATCTCCAGTACCTTAGAGCAGCTAGAAATAAACCCTAAAATTGTGGAATTGTAACCCATACCAAACTCTGAAACCTGTTCTATAACCAATTGTTGCAATGTACTTTGAAATTTATTGCTTTTTTTGTGTATATATTTTTCACAAAAAATAAAAAAAGAGAACAAAGTGTATAATAGAGAAGATAGGATTTAACAAAATGAGCATTACTGCTGAATCAATATATTGACATTTCTTTTGGTCTCCAGTGTCTTGGAGCAGCTAGAAGAAAAAATGAAAAATCATGGAACTGTAACCCATAATCAACCTTAAAATCTGTTGTACAATTACTTGCTAAAATGTACTTGGAAATTTATTACTTTTTTTGTATATGTATTTCAAAATTTTTTTAAAAAGTTAAAAAAAAAAAAAGTTTTCCCCAGGGCATTTCTTTCTGCACCTCCAAACTTCTCTTGACTGTATCAGCTCTGAAGCTTTTTCCAAAATGGTTCCTTCCTCAAGAACCCCAGTAAGCAAATGAAGATCCACCCTGATTGGGCAGAGATACATTTCCATGGAAACAACCTAATCAAAGGCCCCAAACTGAGTAAGGTCACATCTCCATGGAAAGAACTTAATTAAAAAGATTCCACCTAACAATATTGAATAAGGATTAAAGAAGATGGCTTTTCTAGGATACACAATTGCAAACCAGCACAGCTGGTTTGCAGCTATTTATCTGGTGGGTGCTTTCTTTATCTGTACCTATTAGTAAAGACCACTTGAAGCTATTTGCTTTCAGCTGGTAGGGGTAGCAACTCACCTTAACTCTTCTCAACAGAACTCTATAACCTTCCAACCCTGTGTCATAATCTAGTCTGCAGGGATCTTGATCACTTCTCCACTCAATAGTTGGATCACACTAATCCAATATGTTGATGATATTATGCTGATTGGTTCTGAGCAGTTGGAAGTAGCATCTTCTCTGGATATCTTAGTAAGACTATGCATACCAGAGTATAGGAAATAAATCCCACAAAAATTCAGGGGCCTGTTAATTTGGGTAATTTCTAGGGATCCAGTGGTCTGGGAGGGACACTTTCCAAGGGAACAGAAAGTTGCTGACACTGATCCCTCCAACCAGTAAGAAAGAAACACTATGCCTAATAGGCATCTTTGGATTTTTGATGCAACATATATGTCACTTAAAACATTTTTTCTTTCCTAATGTAAGGAGAAACTGGCTTACACTGACTCTCTTCCTTAAACTTCTCAAAGCCCTGGGACAGTTGTGTGTGTGGCTCTATAGTCTATAGAAGCACCAGCTTTTCCTGCTAGTCACCACGTCAATGAGGTTGGAGGAAGTGAGAGACAAGCACAGGTTCCACTTCGGCCTCACAGGTTCCAGTTTGATCTCAAAGATTCCAGTTGGACCTTTTTTCTCTCCACTTCAAGTCCAGTTTTGTTTTTGTTTTTGTCTTTTCCTGTCAGCCTCAGTTGCCTCTCATTTGGAGTTGGACCTGATCATTACAGGTCAGCCTTCTCTTCTTCTCGGTCCCACTAGTACTCAGTAAATGAAGGAGCTATGGGAACAGGTGTTACCCTATGGATACAAGGTGAGCCAGCAGATCTACAATACATGTAAGCTGCCTCAGTGTCTGGTACTTTACAGTGACTCCGGATATAAAAATGGCTGTCCATTGAAAATTGATGATTTAAGCTTTTCTCTTAAGAAACTAGGAAAAGAGAAAAATACCCCCAAGGTAAATAGATGGAAAGAAATAACAAAGCAATGAAATAAAAAGACAAAGAGATCACTGCCACCGTCTCCAACACCAGCATCAGCCATGGGGAAGCTGAGAGGAGACCACAAGCCCCACTGCTCAGCCTCTCCTCCTTCCTGCCGCCGGCTGCCAACCTCCTTGGAATTTGTTCCAATAATGTTATTATACAGTGGATTACTATGAAGTTCTAGGAATGAGGAGACATGCCTCACCCGAAGATATTAAAAAGGCAAATCATAAATTGGCATTCAAGTGGCATCCTGATAAAAATCCTGAGAATAAATAAGAAGCAGAGAGAAAATTCAAACAAGAAGCTGAGGCATATAAAGTATTATCAGATGCTAAAAGAACAGGACGTCTATGACAAATATGGCAAAGAAGGATTAAATGGTGATGGTGGAGGTGGAAGTCATTTTGACAGTCCATTTGAGTTTGGCTTTACATTCTGTAATTGAGATGATGTCTTCAGGTAATTTTCTCGTGAAAGGGACCCATTTTCATTTGGCTTCTTCAAAGACCCAGTTGAGGAGTGTTTTGGGAATCAAAGAGGTTTCTGTGGAATCAGAAACAGGGGCACAGGATCTTTTTCTCTACCTTCAGCGAGTTTCCATCTTTTGAAGGTGGATCTTCTTTTGATAAGTTGACTACTTCATTTGGTTCACTGGGACATGGGGGCTTTATTTTCTTCAGCATCCTTTGATGGTATTAGGATGGGCAACTTCAAATCTTTACGAACTTCTATTAAAATAGTTAATGGCAGAAAAGTCACTACAAAGAGGGTTACTCGGAATAGCCAAGAAGGAGCAGAAGTTGAAGAAAATGGGCAGTTAAAATCCTTAATAACAAATGGTAAGGAGCAGCCACTACCTTGGATAACAAATAATTCAACACATGCATTTAACAGAAATGTTAAACTTTAACAAGCACCAGGTGAGTATTAACAGGAACGTTTTTTTTTTGAAGATTTCAAAGGAACTCTACTTTCAGTATCACTGTACCTAATCTAAGGTATTTATAAACAGCTCATCAAACCATCTATTCAGCATAGACTTTTGAGTTTCTTTGTTGGGATCACATTGATAGGACCATTTTTTCCTTTCTGTCTTTGAAATTATTGTAAATTTCTGTATGTACTTCGCTTTTTTAGTAAGCTTAATCCAAGGGGAACCATGATTCTGTAGTAGTGCTAGGACACTACCACTAACACCAGCATGGATCTTGCTCTTTCCATTTTGTTTGAAATATGAGCCAAGTGTTTCAGTCTACTGTGAAGTCAACATTGCCAGGATGAATCTTCTACAAAAACAATTTCCTTTTTTCAGTATTTAGTAGCAAAAGATATTAATGTATTAATGGTGATACATTTCTGGTTTAATATAAATTAAGGATGTTTTCTAGTCATGCAGGAATGCTGGCAATCCAGTAAGCTGAATAAATGCCAATGTGTTTGGTGCATTCCTTCAGGGGAAAAAAAGGCAAAGAGAGAAAATCAAAGAAACCAAAAATTGTTTCTAACATTGACAAATCTTTAAGTTTCCCTCTAATCACTGCTTTAACTGCACCCCACAAATTTTGATCTATTTCCATTTTTACCTTCATTCAGTACAAAATATTTTCCAATGATTCTTATGATTTCTTCTTTTACCCATGGGTTATTTAGAAATGTGTGAATTAATTTCCAATATTTGGGAACGCTCCAGATATCTTTTTGCCATTGCTTTCTAACGTAATAAAATATATATATATATATATCCTTTATTATATCACTCATTTTTTATTTAGTAAGATCTGTTTTAGGGTGCAGCATATGGTCTATCTTAGTGAATGTTTCATATACACAATAATAGAATATGTATTCAGCAGTCATTTTGTATAGTTTGCATAAATGTCGATAAGGTCAACTTTGTTGACAATGTTGCTCAAGTCTTCCATATCCTTATTGGTTTTCTGTCTAATTTTTCAAGAATTATCTAATTCCTGAGAAAGTAGGGTCAATTTCCAACTATGAATGGATTTACCTATTTCTCTTTCAATTCTGTCAGATTTTGCCTCATGTTAATTGAAACGCTATTATTAGATTCACATACAGTTAAGATTGTTATGTTTTCTAGATTAACTGATGCTTTGATAATTATTAAATGTTCCTTTTTATCTGAGGTAATATTTTTTTGCCCTGTAGTCTGTATTATCTAATATAAATCTAGCCCTCCAGCTTTCTTATGATTAGTGTTTTTAAGTACAATTTTCCATTCTTTCAACTTATGTATGTCTTTATATTCAAAATATGTCCCTTCTACTTAGCATACTATGGTAGTTAGAGTCAGTTGTCAATTTGGCCAGGTGAAGGTGCCTAGTTATGTTGCTATGGACATGAGCCAATGATATGAGAACCTCATCTGTTGCTCATTACATCTGCGGTCAGCTAGGAGGCATGCCTGCTGCAGTGAACGATGTTTGATTTAATTGGCTGGTGCTTAAATGAGAGAGGTCAACGGAGCACAGCCCAGGCAGCTCAGCATACCTCATCTCAGGACTCGCAGCTCAGCCCAGGCCTTTGGAGATGCAGAAAGAAAACACCCCAGGGAAAGTTGTTGGAACCCAGAGGCCTGGAGATAAGGCCAGCAGAGATCACCCTGAGCCTTTCCACGTAAGAAGGAACCTCAGATGAAAGTTAGCTGCCTTTCCTCTGAAGAACTAATGAAATAAATCCCCTTTTATTAAAAGCCAATCTGTCTCTGGTGTGTTGCATTCCGGCAGCTAGCAAACTAGAACACATAAACTTTGGTCTTGATTTTTTCATAAATCTGACAATTAATTAATATGCTTAGTCTTAGTACATTATATTCAATGTAATTAATGATGTGGTTGGGTTTACTGTTTTCTATTGTTCCATTTGTTTTGTTCTTTTTGATCAAAGAATTCTTTTTTCCCCATTAATTTTTTTTTTCATGGGCAGGCACCAGGTTTTGAACCTGGGTCTCCAGCATGGCAGGTGAGAATTCTCCCTACTGAGCCACCATTGCACCGCCCCAAAGAATTTTTTTAAGTGTCTATTTTACTTCTTTTTCGTTTATTATCTATACCTCTTTGTTTTGTTTTTTAGAAGCAGCTCAAGGATTTTACCTAATGCCTATTGAATTTAGTCTACTTTCAGAGAATATTTTGCCACTTTAAATATAATTTTAGAATTTTAGAACAGTAGACCTGCACTTTTTCCGTCCCCATCCTTTGCACTATTATCAAAGATTTTAATTCTACATTTGTTATAAACCCCATAATAGCTTATTATTATTTTTGCTTTAAAATCTTTTATTATAACAGCTATATTGAGACATAATTTATACACCATAAAATTCACTTTTAATGTATACAATTCAGTGGTTTTTATTATATGCACAGTCATTAAAGCATCACCATTATTTAATTTTAGAACATTTTCATTACCCCCCAAAAGAAACACCATACCAACTAGCAGTTACTCTATATTCTGCTTTTCTCCTTAGTTCCTGGCAACAATTAGTTCCTTTTCTGTGTCTATAGGTTTGCCTATTCTGCTTATTTCAGATAAATAGAATTATACAATATGTGGCCTTTTGTGACTGGTTTCTTTCATAAAGCAAATATTTTAAGGGCCACTAAAGTTGTAGTATATATCTACTTCATTTCTCTTTATTGTAAATAATATTCCATTGTTTAGATATACTATATTTTGCTTACCCATTCATCCGTTGATGGGCATTTGAGTAGTTTCCACATTTTCGCTATTATAAATAATGCTGCTATGAATATTAAGTACAAGTTTTTGTGTGAAAGGTAGGTTTCATTTCTCTTGGGTATATGCCTATGAGTGGAATTGCTGAGTCACATGGTAAATAAATCTATATAACCATTTTGAGAATCTGTCAAATTGTTTCCAAAATGTCTGTACCATTTTACAATCCCACCAGGAGTGTATGAGGGTTCCAACTTCTCCACATCCTCACCAAATTTTGTTATTGTCTGTCTTTTTAATTTTAGCCATCCAATAGTGTGTGAAGTGGTATCTCATTGTGGTTTGGATTTGCATTTTCCTAATGACTAATGATGAGCATCTTTTCATGTGCTTACTGACCATTTGAATACATCTTTGGAGAAATATCTATTCACATTATTTGTCCATTTTTAAATTGGGTTATTTTTTATTTTTTGAGTTGTAGAGTCCTTTATATATTCTGGACACAAGTCCCTTATCAGATATGTGATTTTCAAATATTTTCAACCATTCTAATTTATCCTTTCACTTTCTTGATACTGTCTGAAGTGTAAAAGTTTTTAATTTTGAAGAAGTCCAGTTTATCAATTTTTTTCCTTTTCCTGTCATATCTAAGAAACTACTGCCTAACTCAAGGTTATATACTAAGAATTTATAGTTCTAGCTCTTCACATTTAGGTTTACGATTCACTTGAATTGTGTACATGGTGTGAGATACAGGTCCAAATTCATTTGTTTACATATTATTATCTGGTTGTCCCAATATCATGGCTTGAAAGGACTCTTTTGCTCCCCCAAATAATTATCTTGGCACCCTTGTCAAAAAATCAATTGGCCATAAACATAAAGGTTTATTACTGGACTCTCAATTCTATTTCATTGATTTACATGTCTATCCTTATACCAGTACCACACTTTGTTGATTAATGTAACTTTGTAGGAAGTTTTAAAATTGAGAAATGTGAATCTTCCAACTTCGGCCTTCTTTTTCATGCTGTTTTGGCTACTCTAGGTCCCCTGCATGTCCATATGGATTTAAAGATTAGCCTGTCAATTTCTGGGTGAAAAAAAAGGTAGCTGGGATTTTGACAAATAATACATTGAATCTGGAGATAAGTTTTAGGACAATTGTCATCTTAACAGTATTAAGTCTTCCAATCTATGAACACAGATATCTTTCCATTTATTTACATCTTTAATTTCTTTCAATAAATGTCTTATAGTGTTCAGTATACAAGTCTTGCACTTTTTTCGTTAAGTTCCTAAGTATTTTATTATTTTTGCAGCTATTGTAAATGAAATTCCTGGTTTGAAAAGATTTAAGTACCTAGAAAAGCCATGTTTTAACCCTAACCATATTTGTGGGAGCAACCATTTCTTCTAAAACTCATACAGTACTACAGGTTGGAAACTTGATTAGTTTATCTCCACAGGGATGTGACTTGATCAATTGTGGGTATTAAACTTGATTAGATGGAGAGGTGTCTCCACCCATTCTGTGTGAGTCTTGATTAGTTTACTGGGATCCTATAAAAGAGGAAACTCTTTTGGAGAGAATGCCTTTTGAAAATGATGAGAAGCCACAGCAGAGCCGAGCAGAGCCACGAGGCCAAGAGAACCACAGAGTGCACCAGCCAGCAACCTTTGGAAATGAAGGAGAATGCCTCCTGGGGAGCTTCATGAAACAAGAAGCTGGAAGAGAAAGCTAGCAGACTTTGCCATGTGTCCTACCAGCTGAGAGAGAAACCCTGAATGTCATCGGCCTTCTTGACCCAAGGTATCTTTTCCTGGATGCCTTGATTTGGACATTTTTATAGACTTGCTTTAATTGGAACATTTCCTCAGCCTTAGAACTGTAAACTAGCAACTTATTAAATTCCCCTTTTTAAAAGCCGTTCCATTTCTGGTATATTGCATTCTGGTAGCTAGCAAACTAAAACACTTTCTTAATTTCAGTTTTTGATTATTCATTACTAATGTTTAGAATTACAATTGATATTTGTATATCGATCTTATATCCTGCAACTTTATTGAACTTGTTCATTACTTCTAAAGTTTTTTAGTGGATACCTAATGATTTTCTATATACAGAATCTAGTCATCTGCAAGTAGAGATGATTTCTTGCTTCCCAATCTGGATGTGTTTTATTTCATGTATTTGCCTAGTTGTCCTTGCAAGAACCTCCAGTACAGTATTGAAGAGAACTGGTGAGATCATACACCATTGTCTTCTTCTTGATCTTTGGGAAAAACAATTAGTCCTTAACATTAAATATAATGTTACTGTGGATTTTTTATAGTTGCCTTTTATTGGGCTGAGGAATTTCCTTTCTTTTCCTATTTTGTTGAGCATTTTTATCACAAAAGTGTGTTGGATTTTGTCAGATGCTTTTGCGCCATCTACTGTAATGTCATTTTTGTCCTTTCTTCTATTAATATGGTATATTACATGACTTGACTTTCAGATGCATTCTTCGGATAAATCCCACTTGGTCATGCTGTTAAATCCTTCTTGATATATTGTTGGACTCAATTGGCTAGTATTTTCTTGAAGATATTTGTGCCTATTTCACAAAGGATATTGGTCTGTGGTTTCCTTGTTATATGTTTCTGGTGTTGGCAAAAGGGTAATAATGTATTCAAAATGATTTGGGGAGTGTTAATTCCTCTTCTTCTACTTCTTTTTAATAGTTCATGGATTGGTATAAGTCTCCTTTAATCATGTGATAGAATTCACCATTGAAGCCATCTGCAGTTGTGCTTTTTTATGTGGGAAGTGTTTTATTAATACTTTAATTTCTTTCATTGCAAAGGGTTTATTCAGATTTTCTTTTTCTATTCTCAGTAATTTGTATCTTTTCAGGAATTTTTCTATTTCATTTAAGTTATCTAATTTGTTACATGCAGTTCCTCATAGTATTCCCTTATAATCCTTATTTCTATAGGTTGGTAATGATGCCCCCTTTATAATTTCTGATTTTAGTAATTTGAGTCTTGTCTTTTATTTTTACCTTTGTCAGTCCAGCAAAAGAGATACCAATTTTGTTAGCCTTTTTAAACAACCAACCAGCAGTTTTGTTGATTTTCTCTATTGTTTTTCTATTTCTACTTTATTTATATTTACTCTAATCTTATTATTTCCTTCCTTCTGCTTTTTTGTATTTAGTTTGTTTTTATTTTACATTTTGTTAAGGTACAATGTTTAGGTTATTGATTTAAGTTTGTTCTTCTTTTTTAATGTACGTGATTAGAGCAGTAAGTTTCCCTCTAAGCAGTGTTACCTGCATTCCATAAGTTTTAGTAATTGGTGTTTTGTTTTCATTCATTCAAAGTATTTTATAATTTCCTTTGTAATCTCTTCTCGGACCCATAGGTTATTTAGGCACAAAATTAAAATGTGTTTAATTTCCACATACTTGTAAATTTCCCAAATTTTCTTCTATTATTGGTTTCTACCTTGATTCCATTACAGATGGAGAAAATACTTTTGTATGATTTTAATCCTTTTAAATTTATTGAAGCCTGTTTTATGGCCTAGCATATGGTCTATTCTGGACAATGTTCCTTGTGTATTTGAGATGAATATATATTCTGCTGTTTTTGGTTGGTATGTTCTAAAGATATTGTAAAGTCTAGTTGGTTTATAGTGTTGTTCAAGTCTTATACTTCATTTTCTGATTTTCTGTCTAGTTATTCTATCTATGACTAAAAATGACATATTGAAATCACCAAGTTTTATTGTTGAATGGTCTAGTTCTCCTTTCCACTATGTAAGTTTTTCCTTCATGAGTTTTTCTTGTTAGATGCCTATGTTTATGATTGTTATATCTTGATAACATGACCTTTTAATCATTATAAAATGCTCATCTTTGTCTCTAGTAAAAAACTGTCTTAAAGTCTCTTTTATTTGATGTTAGTACAGCTACTCCAACTGTCTTTCGTTATTGTTTGCATTAGTGTGTTTTTTTTCCATATTTTTACTCTCAACTATTTGTGTCTTTTAATCTGAAGTGTATCTTGACAACAATATAGTTGGATCATTTATTTACTATGCATTCTGTCAATCTCTGTTTTTTGATTACAGTATTTAATACATTTATAGTGAATGAAATTACTGATAAGGTAGGATTTATATCTTCCATTTTGCTATTTTTTGTCATATATTATGTCTTTTTTCCCTCTATTTTCCCATTGCTGCTTTCTTTTGTGTTAGATATTTTCTAGTGTACTACTAAAATCTTTTGTTTCATTTTCTATATTTTTTTTAGTTATGTGTGTGTGTGTTTGTTTCCCTGGGGGATTACAATTGGCATCTTAATTTGAAACAGTTTCATTCAGATTAATACCAACTTAATTGCATGCAATTTTATATAAAATTTGCTCCAATAGTTTCATTCCCTTACCCTTCCTTTGTGCTATTGTCATACAAATGACATCTTTATACATTATAAGCCCATTAAAATGGTTTTGCAATTATTGTTTCATGTGCATTGTCTTTTATATTTACCTATATAAGTACTTTTACTGATACTTCTTATTTATGTGGATTTCAGATTACTGCCTAGTGTCCTTTAGTTTCAGTCTGAAATATGTCTGCTAGAGACATATTCTCTCAGTTTCTATTTATCTGAAAATTTCTTCTTCACATTTGGGGGATATTTTTGCTGGTTATAGAATTCTTAGTTGACAATACTCTTTTTTCAGCAACTTTGAATATGTCATTGTACAGCCTCTGTCCTCTATGGTTTCTGATTAGAGAAGTTAGCTGTTAACTTTATTGAGTGTCCTTTGTAAATGATGAATCATTTTTCTCTTGCTGCCATCTGGCCCTATCAGTTCCAAGGGCATTCATGAGCCAGATCTGTGACTGCCTCTCCTATAATCAGCTCTGACCTGCAAAGAAGAGCTATTATGGAACTTGTCAGTGATGCTGGTGCTTCTTTCATTAGCACATTCCTGAAGGCCTAGGTGAATGGTGTGCCCTCTGGGCCCTCTTGTGGAATATAACCTAATCCAAGGTGCCCACCTCCTGAGCCTTCTCTACCGTCTGCCAGAGCAATTCATTATTTCCACTTCACTCACTGTGGACCATCACTTTCTCCAAGCCTGTAAGAGTCAGCACAGGAGAGAATTTTACTAATCCCTTTGGGTCTTTTCCAGAATGTTAAACCCCATTTCTCAAGAAAGTGTCTCAAATCAACAAAACCTTGGTCTTACATTCTGGCACCCTTGATTAAATATTCTCAGAATCCAATCACAGCTAGCTAATTGTAGCTCCTTCAGAATGTGATCTTTCTTTTCTTATCAGGCCCAGTATGTCCCTGGCCAAGTGATGCTGGGATTTTACCCTAGATATCATTCTGGTGATCAAGAAAGGAAGTGGGGAGTTTCTAAAATAGGCACCTGTTACCTTGGAGGAGAGAGATCTCTGCAATGTCTTTCCATTCAGTGGAAATTATTCTCTTATTGTGGAGTGGTGGCCACCTCTGCAAGGTCTGAGTATTCAGGAGTGTCTCCAGAGTCAAAGCCCTTGGGGACAACCAGATGACTTCTCCCCTGTATTTCTGGGTTGTAGTTTTCCCAGCCAGGGCTGTAGTCTTGGTTGAGGATTTAAATGGAACTCTGTGGTCCTTAACTGTCCTCTTTGTAAACTACCAAGGGTGTGCTCTTGCTTTCATTTAGTCTTTAATTGCTTATTAACTACCCTCAGTTTTTCATTTTCTCTCTGCTGGGCATCAATACAACTTAGAATTAACCAGCCAATCCCACTGTCTTACAGATATTGTCCCTCATTTCTTTCAAGTGCCTTAATTCCTGCACTTGTAAAGCGTTGCCTTCTGCCAGGACATTTCCCCAGGTCACAACTGGCCAAATATTCAGTGACTGGTCACCACTTTGTGCCAAGTACTATGTGTATCTAACATTTCACTTGGAATATGTGCCTTTTTGCCCTCTGAATAGTGAGTGAGCCAATACTAACATCCTGTCTTAACTCCTTTTTTCTTGCACCACACCTAGTATTACCTGTATCAGTTCTGGTTTTCTGAGAAGCAGATATACAAGAGGTTTATTGAGTGAAATGCCTGTAAAGGATAAAGAGAAGTAGGTGTAGGTTGGGAAGGTCTTCAGATGGTGGTGCAAGGTCTGACATTTGTAAAAGGAAAAATGAAAAGAAGAATTGGGTGGGAAGACTCCCAGACCACAGTGAAGTTCTGAGAAGCATTGTCCACTGAGAGAGTCCTGTGCTGGGCAGGAATGGCCCAATATCAATACCCCCAGCATGCTTAGGCATTGGCTGGGAACAACTTGGGGGAAACACATTTGCTCCCTGAATGCTGTTGTGGACTTAAGGTGGTGGCAGTTGGAGGCTGTTGGTCACCTCTGCTCCCCATAGCAGATTCTCCTAGTGGAAATCTGAGCCATGCATCTCCATGGCTACCACAGGAATTAATACCTTGAGAATGAAGAGAAGGGAAGTGAATTGGCAGGAGGAGCTACCGGACCACAATGCAGATCTGACAAAGTCTCTGCCAGCCCAATGGAAAGCTCTGAAACAAAGATTTCTCACCAGAGGAGCTCCACATTGGGCAAGAAACGGTCAGACCCTTGTACCACTATTCAATCACTGGCCAGGGCTACCATGAATTCAAAGTGACTTCAGCTTGAAAACTGAGACAAACCCTGAAGGAGTGAACAGCTGTCAACTAATCATGCTTCTTGCAGCTTGACAAGTCCTTTCTTGAAGGGAGAATTGAGTGGCTGTGCTGGTTTGAAAGAATGTAAGTTCCCTAGAAAAGCCATGTTTTAATCTAAATTCCATTTCATAAAGGCAGAATAATCCCTATTCAATACTGTATGTTTGAAACTGTAATCAGATCATCTCCCTGGGGATGTGATTTAATCAAGCGTGGTGGTTAAATTGGATTAGGTGACGACATGTCTCCACCCATTTGGGTGGGTCTTGATAAGTTTCTGGAGTCCTATAAAAAGGAAACATTTTGGAGAAAGGATATTCAGAGAGAGCAAAGCAGAACAACATAGCCATGAAAAGCAGACTCCACCAGCCAGCGACCTTTGGAAATGAAGATGGAAAATACCTCCTGGGGAGCTTCATGAAACAGGAAGCCAGGAGAAGAAGCTAGCAGATGACTCCGTGTTTGCCATGTGCCCTTCATATGACAGAGGAACCCTGACCGTGTTTGCCATATTCCTTCTCACTAGAGTGAGAGAGAGAGACCCTGACCTTCATCGGTCTTCTTGAACCAAGGTATCTTTCCCCGGATGCCTTTGATGGGACATTTCTATAGATTTGCTTTAACTGGGACATTTTCTTGGCCTTAGAACTGTAAACAAGCAACTTATTAAATTCCCCTTTTTAAAAGCCATTCCATTTTCGGTATATTGCATTCTGGCAGCTAGCAAACTAGAACAGGCTCATCCTCAAAATGACCACAAGTGATTCTTATATCCACTAGAGTTTAAGAACCACTACTTTAAGGCTATCTAGCTATCCATTTGCTTGCTCCCATTAGTTTTAATAATTGATAATTAGGCTGGATTTTTGTTATTAGGGTAGTTTTTGCTTATAATTTGCTTATTGTGTTTTACCTATTTATTTTTGATGCAGATTTTTCTCTACAGGTGGTATACTAAGAGGAAGCTCTCTTAGCTAATTCTAATACTTCTAACTTTCAAGTGAAGAAGTAAAATTAACAGCTAATTCAATAGATTGGAACAGAAAGCAGTAGGGAAAATTTCTAGGCAAAAACAATGTTTTGAACTAGACACATGGGCTTGTCTCACAGAATGTCTGGAGTGGAAGCTAGAAGAATTTGTTCCACCCTGTTCCCTACCTCTTATACAATTTCCTTTCAGGGTTTTCCCTTTTTATGTTTCCTCTTTTTCTCCTCACTTGTTCTTTCTCTTTTGATTTCAATATAGTAAAACACACCCTCTAGCTTGTCGGTCAATAATAGTTGTCCATTGAACCTCCCCTTTGTGCAAAGTCCTATCCTAGGAAAGAAATGGAGCACAGATAAGAAATGGAAAATGTGGTCCCAAGCCCTAAAGGTGTCCAGTTTCTGTTTCTACCTCATTCCTAGTCCATCCTAGTATCAACCTAGTCCAGCCTACATTTGGCCATCAGAATTATCTTTCTAAAACACAGAACTGATCATATCCCAGCACCTCTTCAAACACTCAAAGCCTGACTCACAAATAATTTGCCATTGTCCATATCTATGAGCATTTTATACTTCCGTGCTCACTTTATGGCAATCTATCTGTCTAGAATGCCCTTCTTTCTTCTTCAACCTGTCAAAATCCTACTCACCCTTAGGGAACCAATATAAATGTCTCACACTTCTCTATACTTCCATATCACTCTTTCCTTTAATTTTTTTAAAACACATAGCACTTTGCACTTCTCTTAAGGCATTTTTTTTTAGAGGGGAAGCATCATTGGATCACTAAGTCTCATAAGCTGGGCAATGGTGTATTCTTATTACACTTAAAGGTATTATTGATATATCCTATTATTAAAGATGGTGGGGTCCCTTTTTTTTCACTCCCATCTCTATACACATATGTTTTCTGACCCTCATCCTCCTTAAATAATGGTGTATGTTTGTGTGAATTTTGTTGGATAATTTGGGGATATATTTTCCCCAAATATATATAGAAATATATATATATTTCAAACCAACACACTATCTAAAACTGAGAAAGACTGGTAGGAGTGCATGTTTTTAGAAATGAGTGGACATATAGTAGAAGAAACAGCTAAAAAAATTGGAAATGCTTGTCTCTGAGGAGAAGCAATCAGGAGAGGAATGGGGCAGGAAACTGCTGCATGTTTTTAAAAGTCTGTTACCACAACAATTAAAGAGAAAGAAAGAGGGGGCAAAGAGAGAAGAAAGTAAAATCTTGCTTTGACTGGGGGAGGGAGGGATAGGGAAACGTTTAAGATTGAGGCATTTAACAGACTTTTAAATAGAGCTCTATCATGTTTGAATGAGAACTAACCATCTTCCTTCCCTTTTTAAGTTACATGTGTTCTGTCATTTCATTACTTAACATTTCCTGACCTGCAATACTGTGCTAGGCCAGAGAGTTTCCAGGTCTCAATTTGCATAACAAAAATGCTTTGGGCATACTTTGTGTTTTCTTCATGTAGTTGTGGCTCAAGCTGTAATCTAGTGAGTGCCTAAGATCTGAACTCAACACAGGGCATAAACCAAGCTGAGCCCTTGTCATCTGAAAGCACAGATACCACCTCAAACAAAATGAAGGCAAATTCGAGGCAGTTAACCCCTTTTTAGCTAAAGAATCAGGGAGAACAAAGAGAACTTCTTCACCCTTCTCCCATCAAGTCACATATGGTAGGTTTTCTTCTGAGGCAGACTACTCGCGGCCCCTCCATTGGTTTTACCTCCAAAATCCTGTTACCTATAATGGACCTCATAGCATGCTAGCAATACAAGCATCCTTGACCTGGGGCTTCAGTTACGCAGCTGAGGTTATTCCTTCACTAATTGGAATACTGTAAAGTAAAACCACCAATACTTGGTATATTAACATATGGTTCTGTGATCATATGATCATACAAATTGGACGAGACTTTGTTGGAATTCAGAATATACAACCTAGCTGAATTTGTGGAGGCTGCGCATGCTTTTCCTTTCAGACCTATCACTGGGTGACAATTTTATTTTGGGGAAATAGGGGCAAAGGAAGAATGCTTAAAGATGAAGAAGAGGAGTTAGGACAGAAAAATATAAAGGCTATGCTTCCATTTTTCTTTCACTTTTAAGGGATTATAAAAAAGTATTAAATAAGAATACTGGCTCTGAGAAAGTACAAGTCAATGAAAGATATATTTTTGAGCTCATTCTCTGTGTTAGCTGCAGAGTTTGGCAGCGGAGATGGGGATTAGGAATCATCTACTTCAGAAAGTAACTATGAATGAATCTACCTTGCATCCCCAACTTCAACCCCAATCCGCTCATCAACTGTGCGCCCGGCTCTTCCACGTGTTCTTCTCCAAGACTGCGGTCACCTACTTACGGCTCTTCCCACCCCTCCTTCCGCCGCCTCTTCGAGTTCTTCCTGCTACTCAAGGCGCTGTTTGTGGTCCTCGTCCTGGCCTACATCCACATCAACTTCTCGCACTGGCCCATCAACTGTCTGGAGAAGGTACTGGGGCAGTGGCCGCGTGAGGGCGTTCTGTGCACGGTGGCCCAGCACAGCTCCAGCCGCGCAACCGTCTTCACGCAGTTCTGTGACCGCGGTGGCCACGGATACTTTCCTGGCCTGGCCGTGGAGTCACTAGAGGCTTTGAGCTCAAGGAAGAGGAGGAGGAGGAGGAGGAGATGACCATGGAGATGTGTGCAAACAGCTCCATCAAGTCCGAGCTAGACACTGAGCCCAAGGTGTTGAAGCTGGAAGGACTGAACAGCCAGAAGTTGCCCTGTCCCCAGATGCCTGCCAAAGTGTTGCTGCAGGACAAGTGTGTCCTGGAGTACTCCCTGGTGAATGGCCTCCTGCGCCTGTTCCAGGCCACCCGACCACACTTCAGCATCCCCGTCATGGTCATCATGCTGGACCCCACACATGACCATGCTTTGGGGCCTCTTCAGCTGCCTGCTGTTAGACGAGTTCCTGGGTTATGACATCTTCATGTCTAGCATGAAGGAGAATAAGGGCTTCCTGCAGAACACTGTGTCCGGTGAGCACTACCGCTTCCTCATCATGTGGATGACATGCACCTCCTACCTGACCACCTTTGTTGTCGTGATCATCTTCACCCTGAGCATCTCCATGCTTCCCTGCTATTCCCACCACCAGATCTTCGTCTTCATTGTGGACCTGCTTCAGATGCTAGAGATGAACGTGGCCATC
>PVIY010038431.1:0-23909 GCA_004026745.1 Myrmecophaga tridactyla | reverse complement strand
ATTAAATTCCCCATTTTAAAAGCCATTCTGTTTCTGGTATATTGCATTCTAGCAGCTAGCAAACTAGAACACTGGGATTGCTGGGGCCTCATTGGCCACCCTGGAAATGATGACCAGAGCCCAGACACTGAATACCCTTTGAGGACAGAGCCCATTGGATTTGCAGGTCAATGGCTACACTCTGGACACTTAAAACCACATAAGCATCTCCTCTACATGTCACATGGGTCTAAGGGTTAATTTAAGATCTGCTCTGATTTTTCAAGATGGTAACCAAAGCCAAGAAAGGTTGGATCACTTGCTCAAGGATGCACAGACTGGAGCTTCTGCTGAGCTGTGATGTCCTTAATGCATACACTGAATTAAGACAACAGACTATCCAGAGCATTTTGTGTCGAGGTTCATCCACGGGGAGGCATATGATTCTATTTATATGAAATGTCCAGAATAGGCAAATCCGTAGAGACAAAGAACAGATTGGTGGGTTCCATGGGCTGGGGGGTGGGGGAAATGGGGAATTCTATTTTGGGTGATGAAAATGTTCAGGAAGTAGATATCGTTGATGGCTGCACACATTGTGAACGTACTTAATCCTCTGAATTGGACACTTTCAAATGGGTGAAATGGTGGACTTTATGTTATGTGAATTTTACAAATGGAAAAAAAAAATCAGACGTGTGCTTATATCTCACGCAAATTCCCAGGTCTCACAACTCTCTTCTTGGTCATTACATGCTTTCCTAACAATCCTATTGGGGGTTGAATCACGCCCTACAAAACATGATAAAACTCCAACCCCAGGTTCTGTGGATATGAACCCATCTGTAAAATGGGATCTCCAATGGTCTTATTAAGTTGAGATCAAACAGAATGAGGATGGGTCTTACTCCAATATGTCTGCAATCCTTAGAAGAAGGGGAAATTTGGAATGAAAGCAGGGTCATAAGACCCAGGAAACAGATGTCTATTGATGGAGGCAGAGGTTGACCTCAACAAGCCACCCCAAGAATGCCACACTTTGGGAAAAGCATGGCCTACCCATACCTCAACTTTGGACTTTTAGCCTCCAAAACCATGAGACAATCAATTTTTCTTGTTTCAGCCAACCAGCGTGTGGTGCTTAGTATATCGGTCCTTGCAGACCAAGATAATTCACCCATAGCTCCAATTTTCTGAGATGCGTGTACTGGTATTTTCTCATGGTTGCTCAACCAATGGATGTTTTCTCCTCAGTGGGTTGGTATTTTGCTCAAGTGTGCAATTGATATTTAGAGACCAGACTGAAGATGTGTAAAGCATACTCTACAAGGTGGCATTTCCAAGACTGACTACCTTTGATGTGTTGATTTTGGAATATACGTATGATCCTGAAATAGGATGCTGGACTTTTGGTTCCATATTTCACGGCGATTGATTCTTCGATTTCCTCTCTCCACTCTCTTTTCTACCTGATGCTTTTGGGTTTGTTGTGTAAAACAATTTGGTGTCCCTCAAACAGTTAGAATAGAACTACCATAAAATCCATCAAATTCCATTCCTAGGTATATACCCCTAACATTTGTCTTAATCTAACCTGGTTCATTTTTTTATTATTACAAAAAATAACAAATACACAAAAAAGCAATAAATGTCAAAGCATACTGCAGCACTTGATTGTAGAACAGATTTCAGAGTTTGGTATGGGTTACAGTTCCACAATTTCTGTTTTGTCCTTCTAGCTGCTCTAAGATACTGGAAACTGAAAGAAATATCATTATGATTCAGCAATCCTACTCCTTTGTTAAATTCTGTCTTCTCTTTTATAACTCCTCCTTCTCCTTTGATCCCTTTCCCATCTTTAGGGGTATCTGGACTATGCCCATTTCCAGCTTTTTTCATATTGGAAAGGCTGTTGATAATATGGCATGGGTGATGGAACTAGCTGATGTTCTGGAGAGACTGGGCCCTCTAAGTTTCAGGGCTTATCTGGCCCAGGAATGCATCTGGAGGCTGTAGGTTTCTGGAAAGTTACCCTAGTGCATGGAATCTCTGTAGCATCTCAGATAGAGCCTTAGGTGTTCTTTAGGGTTGGCAGGAATGGTTTTGATTGGGCTTTGACAAACCGTGATAGTAGCAATATCAAGCTGAAGCTTGTGCAAAACCCTTAAGAATTGAAAAGAGGGACTCACATGATACTTGTACACCAAGGTTCACAGTGGCATTATTCACAACTGCCAAAAGGTGGAAGGCACCCAAGTGTCCATCCACAGAGAGTGCATCAACAAAATGTGGTTATATCCTCACAACAGACTGCTCTTCAGCTGGAGCATCCTGTGGTCAGAGGCTGGGCATGGGGAGGTGATTCAACCAAAAGCATGGGGAGAGGAATCACTGCTTATGGTGCTGGTCAGAAGAGACGTGGTGTTTCAAGTGAGAAGCCAACAGGTGGGAGATGATAGAGGGGCATCTCTGTATTTTCCTGTGCATTCACAGGAGCACCCTCTTCCTGGGGGTTCAGAAGCCATGGGACCCCCCTTTTGTCACAATCAATTTCATTAATGTAAATTCCAATGTGCTTCTGGAAATGGGTTCACTGTCACTGATGCACATTTGGTCATTTTCTATATTTTCATAGAAATTTAACAGCATGTCTGAAGGGTGGTCTCAGCATTTATGAGCCAGGTGCTGTTCTTGTGATTAAACCATGCCTCCATAGAAGACATGCTCAGGTCCTCATCTGTGCTGTCATTGGTATGAATGCATCATAAATAGGGCCTTCCAGGTCAGCTGGGGTGTGGACTCATTCGTGAATAGGATGTTGGAAAACTTTATTTCCATGTGGCCAAAATGGAATGAGGGTTTTGACCTGGACACCTGCCAGCCTTAGCAGAAGAGGAGGTTTGGACGTAGAGAAGCCAGGGATCCGCCACCAATGGACCTTAAGTAAAGGAGAGAACCCATCTTAACGTGGGTGGGCAGATCCCGTCCAGGGATGACAAACAGTAAGAGCTCCAGAGAGCAGAAGAAATTCCACCTCAAGACTACACCCTCCACTCTCTCCTGAGTTCCCTGAGCCTAAGGAATTTGGGCTCAAGAAAACAACATTACTCCCACAGGAATCTCTAGCTTCCTGCCTGCCCTAGGCATTCAGATTTCCTCGCCCCACGATTGATGAGCCAATTCCTTATAACTCAAAATCATCTATCTATCTACCCATCTATATAGCTGGTTATAGATAATCCATCTGCATTTACTATCTATCTATATATATTATCGAATCTATCCTATACCCACTCTATCAAATCTGTCATCTGTCTGCACCTATATCATCTAATCATCTATGTATATCTATATATTAAGTAATCTATCCCACAACTATCATCTTTATATCTATATATATCCCATCTATCTATTTGCATCTCTCTCGTATCATACATCATCTATTTATATATATTATGTTAATCTATCTTATATCTAATCTATCATCTATGTGTCTATATATATATATATATAATCTATCACCTACCTGCATCTTTCTCTACCATCTATTAGCTCTCTGTATCTGTATTTAATCTATGCTATATCTAATTTAATAACTAACAAATTAAATCTATCTTTATTTTTAATATCTATCTACCTATCTACTCATCTACCTATCAATCATTTATCATGTATCTAATCTATCATTCATCCATATCTGTCTATAATCTATTAATCATCGAATCTATCATTTGTCTGTATTTACCTATCAATCTACAATATATCCATCAGTGATCTAACATCTAATTTATCATCTAGATAAAATAGATGATAATTTTAGATTTTAATAATCTCCCTATTATCTCTCTATCCATTCGTCTATCTACACGCATATACCCTGTTGGTTCTGCTTCTTTGAAGGATGCTGATGGATTCAGCTGTTATAGGCAGTAGAACTGTCAGTTCCAAGTGGAAACATCTTGCCCAGCAGACCTCTCAGATCCAGGTGGAAACATCTTGCCCAACAGACCTCTCAGATGTAGGTGGAAATGTCTTGCCCAACAGACCTCTCAGATCCACATGGAAACGTCTTGCCCAACAGGCTTCTCAGGTCCACATGGAGACATCTTGCCCAACAGACCTCTCACATCCAGGTGGAAATGTCTTGCCCAGCGCACTGAATGCAAAGGCAGGTTATATTCAGTTGGAGAGTTGGGTGGTCTCAAGTGCAGGGGTTATGGTCTGCAGAGGTGGTTGTCCAACAAAGGACCCGGAATCTTAGGGAGAGAAGAGTCAGGACCAGCTCCTACCTTTGTCACCTCTTTGACACCTGGCCAAGGAAACTACCCTGAAGATAGTCTTTCAAAGAAGGGCAGACTTCTAGCAGCAGAAATCGATTTATTAGTCCACAGAAGGAAAACGTTGTGCTCTTTGGAACTCATAAGAAAAGGGAAACAGCCTGGTCTCTCAACGAAAGTGTGTTGACAGTTGACAAAGCGAGGGTAATTCGCTTATCACAAACATCTGAAAGCTGTTCAGAGAAAAGAGGGTTAACTGAGAGGAAATTAGAGACAATCAATCAGCTTTTCGACAGTGGGAGAAATGCACCCACATCCACTCAATAGGTTTAGCGGAAGATAAGTTTGACTTAACCCACAGCCAGTGCTTTTATTTCTGGCAGGATGAGAGAAATTTAAACTTCTCTTGGCTTAACATTCATGATGCTTTGCTTTCTCTGGGACTTGAAAACATTCCCTCCAGATTGAATATATAAACACCATTTCTCATCCCCTGACTGGTACCCATGCACGTGTTGAAATGTCTTGGCTTTTACCAGAACTTGAAAGAATGTTTGCTCTTCTTTGAGCCTGTTCTCTCAGCATCTCCTGATATAAATCCAACATCCCCACATGTTGAGAACAGCTCGATCACATGTTCTGGGTTACTTGGAGCTCTGGGTCCAAAATAAGGGACAGTTCTGCGCCGTACCACTCTCAGAATATCACAAGGAGTCATTTCCCTTAAAGACTGTACAGTAGATTTTGTTTTTTCTCTATCCCTCTTAGAGATACCATATTGTCCTGTGATGGAGAAAGAAAACCCTCATCATCTTGTTTTCACAAAGCAGGAACACTGACCTGTTGAAATTTAAATGCTACTCTGAAAAGTGACAGAGAAAGATGTTGGAAAATCCAATATTGTTAAAGTATCCATTCTCCTGAAAATAATCTATATATTTAATGTAATCACAATCAAATTCCCAGCCGGCATTTAATAGAAAGGAACAACTGACTGTACAACGTATCAGAAAATCAAAGGACTTAGAATAGCTAAAGCAGCATTATCAGAGGGCAAAGTTGAAAAATCCACAGTGGTTGATTTGAAGAAAGCTACACCCTCAGCTTTGGTCATGTTAAATGTCTGTTAGCACTAATGTTCAAAAGGAAGGATATTTATTGGTGCAAAATAAGAGAGTCTAAAAATACAACTGCACTTAACATGGTCGACTGGTTTTCAACAAAGGTGCTGAGGTAATTCAGCTTAAAACCACGGTATATCCATACGCAAAAAAATAAACCTCAAACTATGCCTCACATAGTTATCAAAAAAAAAATTAAAAATGGACCATAGACCTAATTGTAAATCCTAAGTCCATTAAATCTTTAAAAGTAAAAGCAGGAGGAAATATTTGACTTTGGGTGAGCTTGGGTTAGGCAAACTGTCTTAGGATAAAAAAATGTATGATCAGTAAAAGGAAAACTAACTTGGTAATTTGGACTTTAAATTTAAAATCTTCACTTATTTGAAAGGCATTGTTAAAAGGATGAAAAGACATGTCAGAGGTCTTGGGTGTACCTATATCAAGAGAGGTGTTTGTTAATAGATCTGGATGTGTAATACGACAGTATCTCTGAGATCGATAATAAGAAAACAACATTTTTAAAACATGGATAAAAGATTGGAAGAGACACTTCTCCAAAGAACACATGGAGTTAAAAATGACAATGCACTCCTGGAAACATGCTCAGCATCAGTGGAGAAAATTAATTTAAACAAGAGACCCCCAGGACACACCCATGATTTTTTCACTGAGTCACTCTGGAAAACATTTTGCCAATTTCTCCTGAAAACATATGGTTCTCATAGGACTCCACAATCCCATACCTACATAATTACCCAAGAAAACTGAACATGGAGGTCCATGAGATTTTTTATGGTTGCATAATTCAAAGTCACCCCAAAGGGGGAGCCAACCCCAAATGTCCACCACACACAGACATGGTCCACCCATGCAAAGGGATACCACTCAGCAATGGAGAGGAAAGAACTGCTGATAGATGCTAAAAAGCGTTCAAATTTCAAAATGCATCATAATAAATGAAGGAAGGCAGGCACAAAGGTTTTGTACTGCATGATTACATTTATATGACCTTCTGGAAAGGGGAAAACTGTGGAATTTGAAGCTAAGGGGCTGAAATCAGATCAGTGTTTGCCAAAAACTAAGTGTGGGAGGTTGAGGGGAGGGCAGCTTTGACTGAGGACAGAAGAGAATATTTTGGAGCAGAAAGAAACTGCTTTTATATTTTTATTTTGGCGGTCGTGCAACTGTTGCATATTTGTCAAATCTCTAGAACTAAGAACCTGAAATAAGGTAAATTTTACCATATGCAATTATACTTCAACAAGCCCTTCTTAAGAAAAAGTAAAGGCCGAGAGATTTAACTGAATACTTGAGACAAGCAAACGTTCTTTGAATTTTAGACCCTTGCAGAGTGAAGGAGGCACTTGACTGGGATTTGTGAGAACAGTGCTCTGAAGGCAATACATGATTTCACAGAATGGGATTCTGATAGAAAGCAATTAGCTTATAATGTGACTGAAGAGGGCGTTTCAATGTATTTAAAAATAAATGAACAAGGGTATATGATGCCTCACTACAAAATGTGATTAAAAAGATTAAAATGTATCAATGGCTCTTTCAGACATCTTCCAAAGTGTTACTGGGACAGGGAAATAAGTATCTACTTAATCCGCCAATGAAAGGTTTTGAAAACCAGTTTTGCATGATAATAAGAAAGATAATTGCTACAAGAACCTTCATGAGTGGAAAATACCTTGAATTCTATTCCAGTATGAACGTCAGGTATAAAAGATCATTAAAGGTGTAAATAAAATTTACTTTTCACTTTCAAGTAAATGTTTAACTGCACAATTCCAGGTGTCTCTTGCTGGTATTTGTGGCCACTGCCCTGTAACCTGCCATCAACTCATGATGTCCTGCTGTTTTTTTGATTTTTTTTAATGGAAATCGGCTGCTGGAAAACTTCAGTATGAATTTCCCACATGCCTTCAAATCTGTTTCCTTTAAAAATCAGAACCTGTATATTTTTAAATAAAGAAAAAAATAAGTGAGGGACAACAATTGGCATTAATCTTAGGGCAACTCTGAAATTAAAAAAAAAAAGCAGCAGTTCTAGTTTATACAAATAAAGTCACATTAAACGGAAGCTGCCAGAATCCCCAGATCTAGGGAAAACTGTGATTGCTTATGGGAATTTCTGAGAACCAAGAAACACTACACTATAACTGCATTTTGTTTTCTTTTGTTTCCTGCATCCTCTGCAAAGATGCAATTATAATTACCTAGAAAACACTGTGGCACTTGAGAGCAACTTTCTTTGGTTTCCCTTAAGAAAAAGTAATCGCGCTGTGAAGGATTGCATTAAGTACCCATCCTTTTGCTCTCTCTCTCTCATATGATATAGATGATTGATGGCTATTGATAGATATAGATAGATGATAGCTAGGTATAGATAGGTTATATACATGTGAAGACAGAGGGAGACAGAGAGATTGTCACATCGCATGTATCTCATCAAGGAAAACCTGCACTGGACACGTAAAATGGGCCAGGATGACACAAGGAGCTGCTTTCTCAGGGCAGAGCGAGTAGGACTCAGCTTCTCGGAGAGAAAGGGCAGCCAGCTTTTGAGGGGCTGGGAGTGGGTTAAGTGGCGAAAGCCCTGGAAGATGAGGGGAGGGGGTGCAAATGACTCCCCCAGGCTGGGACGAGGACCTCTGGGTTCTGGAAGTTTCCCTCTGCTGTAATGAGGCCGTCTGGAGCAGTGTGAGGGTGGGGAGAACAGAATGCCCAGCTGGGCAGCCTGCAGGCACCTGGGAGGGCGAGGGCTGAGTGGACAGGGAGAGGGGAAGGACATGAGGGCATGAGATTGAAAACTGGACGATGCAAGTCAGCAATTTTCTCCCCTAGGGGTGGGCCCTTCTCTTCTCCCCTGGTCAGCCTGTTGGGCTCCCCTTCCCTCCCCCATCCATCCTTCCCCTCTGCATCCCAGACCAGGAAGTTTTCTGGCCTCATGACACATGCATCCATCACTTTGGATGCTCCCGCCCCCTCAGGACAGACTTTGGAGACAAGCCAGGAAGATGCAGTTTTGTTTTTCCGTTTCTCTCCCATCTACTGCATCTTCCCCCTCAGGAGAGGAAGGCTGGACTGTGAAACTGCTGGAATGAGATGAAAATGAGAACTGGGAGAAACAAATGTGGCAAACACCAAAAAGCATCGCTGCCATGGGCATAGCAAACCCTATCCTAACTCCCTCCACCCTCACTGCAGAAGGAGGAAACAAGCCCGGAGGCTTGGAGAGGGAGCTGGGGTTCTCAGTGGACCCCACACTGGGGCTTAGAGGCAGAGTCCAGAATGGGCAAGGAGGTAGTTCTGCCCAGAGTCTCTTGCCCATCTTACTTGAGAACCCACATGAGACTTAACAACTGGTCCAGAATCCGGGGCTTTGGGACAGCCTGGCCAACACATTCACACCACAATTTGACCAATATTAGTGCCCCATTATCTTACTCCTTTGATTCCAATGTCCCCCCTCCAATCCTAGCCTCCAGCCCGCTCCCTCTGTTTCTTCCAGGCAAGACCAACCCAGACTGTTCCATATCCGACTGTTTCTCAAGACTCCATGTTCTCTACGGACACTTCATTCTTTGTCTCCCCCTTTTCTTGGCTTTTCATACTAGTTTTCTTTGTCCTACTTCTCTGTGTCCATTTTATCGTGGTTTTCCATTTTATATTCTTGTGGTCAGCCATCTCACCTGATTGTAGGAATAAGCATAGATGGACGACAAAAGGTGGTTGTGCTTGGTCTCCAGCCAGGTTTTCTGGATGGACATCTATGTACACACATATATAGGAAGGCTCATGTATATTTTTATATTTCCAAGTCATGCACACATTTAAACCCCTGCTGCATAAGGAAATGTCCAGCTGTTTTTGACACTGTTGTTTTGGGATTTGGTCCCAGGTTCCACAACGTCGAAGAATAGCTTGTCAAATTCCCCGATTTGACTCAATTACGTTCAGTACATAATTGTCAATGTCATGTGCCAGGCATAAATAAACTCCAGGTAAGCATGATGGTGAATTTCAGAGGCTCGGAACCACCAATTTGAGGAAGCAATACCTGCAGTGTCTGGGTTGGCTGTCTTGTGAAAGAAGCAGAGATTCAAGCCAAGAAGTCGCAGGAATGGCACCAGAACAGTAGACTTCGGGAAGGACACATGGCTTTCCCAATGCCTTGATTTTGGCAATCAAAATCTCCAAAAACATGATAGGCATTGGGGGCTTGTGATGGTCAGTTTGATATGTCCACTTGACAGGTTACCATCCCCAGTTGCACAACCAAATACTAATCAAGGTGTTGCTGTGAAAGTCTCCCGTAGATATGATTAAAACCCACAAACGTTGACTTTAAGTAAAGGAGATATTCCCAGATAATCTTAATGGGACTCGTCCAATCAGTTGAAAGACCTTAGCGCAAAGCTGAGACTCCCAGGAGAAGAAGAAATTCTGGCTACAGAAAACAGCTTTGGGAGCTATCCGTGGTTTCCAGCCACCCTGCCCTTCTTGATGACGTGCCATAATGATTTCAGACTTGCCTTGCCATTTTTACAGTTGCCTAAGCCAATTCCTTGCAATAAATTTCTTAATATATATCTCCAACCAATTGTTTCTCTGATACAATCTTAACTGACACTGAACTCTGTGAATCCTGGGCTCTTTCCACCTCTTTCCCGTCATCCTTCTGCTCCATCTGCTGTGGTTCCTTATATCTGCACCCCCTTCCTTCCCTGACTGCCCCTCCAGGACCCACAAAGGGCATCGCAGTATTTTCTGGTATCTGCAAAGCTCATCATCATGGCTTCCCCAAAGCTCAGCAGCTTACTTTACTTTCTGGTCCTTTCACCTGGTGTCTGCTCCTTCCCATGGATTTGGTTCCCATTTTTCTAAGGCCCTCCTATGGCTATGTGGATCATTATTTTCTTGAGGATTCATGGATCCCATGGAGGTGGATGGGGTGCCAACCAACTTGCTAGTGCTTGGAGAGCCCCATTACAAGAGGAGGAAATTCTGCCAGGAGACGTTGCTGGGAAGCTCTTGGCAATATTGGCAATGGTTCCATCCTGCTCAGCCTCTACTTAGTTGTTCTGAGTTGGAGCCCTAGAACCAGAAGGCTCCCCACTTATGCCAGGTAGCTCCACTATTCAACTGAAGGGGATTGACCAATGGACATGAATCCTTAATGCTCACTATAGTTTTGCTTCTAGATTCTTAGCCACCAAACCCTGAAAGAATGCACAGTAGGACACTGCCAGACAGCCCAACAGACTCTATTCAGGTCTTGCCACCATCACCACCACCGCCATCACCATAAAAACCAATGACACCAACATTTGGGAAATGCTTACATTAATTTTAGAACATACGTGGGAAGAAAAAAAAATGTATTTGTTCCTGAAAGCTGGAGCTCTGAGAGAGTGTATTTCAGAAATACCAACTACACAACCCCCCAGTCATATAAACCAGAAAGCATCTGTCCTGGCCATGGGGAATGTTGGACAAGAGAGCACGGAGTGTAAGGCCATGGAATGTCAGTTCATCCCATAATGAGCAGCACCAGGGGATGCTCAGTGACCCAGCTCATCAATTTAATTAAACAGCAAAATCCACCCTGGCCAGTAATTAAACAGATCTTGCCTGGATTCAGGGAGGTGCTTGGCACCAATGCTTCATTGCCCCAGGGCCTCTGGGCATAAGCTTAGAATTAGAGTGAGTCTAGCAAATAAATATTTCTGTCTACTCAAAATGCAAGGGAGTCCTTACCTGACCTCAGCACCCACCTAGCCTTTACATTTCTAGCCTTTGCCCTCACCTAGACTGAGTGCCCCTCCCCACTTTGACAGTTTGTGCTTTCTCATCTTTTTTGCTGGACCCAAATCTGAGCTGAAAAATCTGTACTCAGTTGAATGGAGTACCAATGATGATAGCCCATTCATCCACTCCTCTGAAGGGCAAGCCTGTTGAAGAGCGCACATCTGGCCTCACTGGTGGGGGCAGTGATGAGGACACCCCTGCAACAAGATCTTGGAGGGCCACCAAAAGCCCTCCAGACCCAGGGGACCTGAAATTCCACCGCTGCAGAGAAAATGTTTTAGCAGAGGCACTGCCATCTCAAGGAGTTAGCTTTTTGCTTGAACATTCTTCTGGGAGGGGCCACCCATGAAGCTGTTATAGTCATGGTTTTTGTTTTAGTGAAAATTGATGTTATTGGGGCAATTCCTTCTCCCTAGCTGACCAGAAATCAGGACATTTAGTTAATGATTGATCTGAGTGTTTGCCTCATGTGGACAGCTCAGCGGTGACACAGAGGACGGTCCTAATGAACTCAATAATGAGACTAACAGTCCTAGCTATATCTGAAGAAAAAGATGCTGAAGTTCAACCCTTGTCACTTCATGAAGCTCATGAATGAGAAGGAGAAGGCAGGGCACCCCCAGTGTCTGCCTTCCAAGCAATGAATGAGAAACTCGGAAAGCTAATTTATGGCAGCTTTCTCATATCACAACTCTCACCGCCAAACCCACTAGGACAACTATAACAACAATTAATCAAAAACTGCAAATGCTGCAAAGAACTTGGAACCCTTTTGTGTTATTGCTGGAAATGTAAAATGGCTTAGCCATTGTGGAAAGCAGTAGGGTGGCTCCTCACAATGTTAAACATATCGTACTACCATATGACCCGTGATTCCATTCTTGGTTACATACCCCAAAGAACTGGAGAAATAGTTTTAAAAATATACACACATGTGTTCACAGCAGCATTACTTACAATAGTCAAAAGGTGGGAGCAACCCAGACATCCATTAATGGATGAGCACGTCAACAAAGATGGTCTATCCATACAATGGAATATTATTTGGCCGTAAAAAGAATGAAGTTCTGATGGTTGCCACAACATGAAAGGAAACTTGAAAACATTAGGCTGAATAAAGAAATGACGCGAAAATCACATATTGTATGATTCCACTTATATATGAAATGGCCTGAATTAGTTGATTGGGGGACACCAGGGATGAGGGATGACTCTTAATGACTTCAGAGTTTCCTTTTGGGGTGACAAAAATGTTTTGAGACTACAGGGTGATGATGGTTACACAACATTGCAAATATACTAAATGCCGCTACTGGTATATTATACATGTATTTTGTCACAATTGAAATGCACACACACACACTTAACTCCTCAGCTCAATTTGGTTGGACAGGATGAGTGATGCTGTTTGTTTTGGCATCAAATGCTGCTGCATCCCACGTAATAGTCAGGCTTGAGGTTTATTTTTTAGGAGTTTCATGAAGCTTCCATTTGGAAAATCATGCTCAATTCATAACCGTGCATCTGGCTTTCCTGGGAGGTCAACCTAAAGGGTATCCAGGTACAGAGCACCTCCTAGTGGCAGCAGGGCCAAATTGCAAGCAAATACCCAATAACTTATTCTAGTCTCACCTTGGTGAACCCAGCATACCCATTCTTATGAAATGATGGGTATCTTTGCAATGAGGATGGGACTGTGGGGATTAAAGAAAGAGATGCTTTTCAAGCAATTTGAAAACCAAGCAAGGCATTGAAAAGAACTGTTCTGTGCCTCCAGCTATTTGAAACATACCTGAAAACTAAAAGAGTCTAAGATTCTCCACCATATAAGCTTCTCCTATTGAAAGCCAAAGGATAATGACTACATCAAGTCAATTTGAAGTGGCCTTACCCTACTTGGTGGCAGCTAACTTTGATAAAAGACGCTCATTACACATGGATGCTACAGATCGGGGTTTATAACCTTGATACTTCAGGGAAGGAAAGAGATAAACTTAAGGGTTTCTCTCCAACCAAATACCAAGAAAGGAATAAAGATCTCATAAATTTCTGTGAGAATAAGCTGCCTAGTTAGCTATTTTTGTTTTAATGAAGATAACTATGTCTGTGATTGTGCCTCTGGAGGGAAGATAAAGTTCTTATCTTATGAAAACATGTGTTTTCAGGGTTTTTTCATCTTACTTTCTTTTTATCATCCCTTCCTGCCTTTTCTCCTTTTAGTGTTGGTAAACAAACATAGCACAGAAAGCAGATATCCTTTCATAAAACATCTGAGCGAAGAGAGGCCAACATTCATTTCATTTCATTCAACTATTGCAAATAAATAATTTTAACTAATTTTGACTACTTGTTTACTTCATACATAAACCTACCTATTACTTGACACAGATTAAATAAAAGCCTGAACATAAATTTAAATTCAAAATAGAAATATGTCTTAGGTTGAAGGTCCTGAGAACCCTTTTGAGGTGTTGGCTCAAGTAATAAATGATGTGATGTAATAATTCATATTGATAAAGCACTTTATAGTTAGCAAGCCACCCATGTAAGCCTTACCTAGTTGGATCCATCCAATTGGCAAGGAGGAATCATCCTTCACCCCCATTTTACAGGTGAGAAGTTGAGGCTCAGAGACAACCACAACTTCACCCAAGCTTGCAAGACTGGTTCAACACAGTATGCTCCTAAAGGACATTAGAGGGAACTGGGATTAATTTGAATTGTTGGAGCTGATATTTTTCATGTGTTTAATAAACCCAAGGAGATCAGGAACCACCACTTTGCCTGGATAGCCACAGTTAAAGAAGAGGTCCTCTCCTGAAGTCAGTTTTGGCATGGAACTTCTGCCACCCCATAGAGTAAGATGCTTCCTCTTACTTCACAGCATGGCAGTGACTGCTGTCCAAAAGAGCCAGGCAGGAAAATGTGAATCTGCTCTCTGAGATGGAAGATAACCTGCAATCTTAGCTTCAGAAGACTTGCTGAAAGTGGAGTGTTCAGGAAAGGATTAGCCCTGTCCGAAGAATGGCTTGGTCTTTGTCCTTGGCTCCTGAAAACTTTCCTCTAAGCCCTTGGTTTGTCATGTTTGATAGAGTGTCTTTGTGTACCTGGGGTGCTGGGTCATGCCAGATAGTCTAGCTAACAATGTGCTTTATTGGTCAGGAGGTATCTGAGCCAAGTAGGATCAACTCAACCTTTTGAAGTCTGGACAGTGAGGTCGACCTCACCTCACATGAGTGGTCAGCCTTGGTTATGTAACCAACCTCCAACTAAGCTCTGGACAACCAGGGTGCAGAGGAGCTTCCCTGGTTGGTGATAGTCTGTCGTCTCGCACATCACTGCTGGGAGAATTAAGTGCTGTCCACACAAGTCCACTGGGAGAGAACAATGGAAGCTCATATCCGTTCTCCCCTGGACCCTGCCCTATGTACCTCATCCCTTTTTTTATGCTTATGTGCTAGTTTGAAAGGATGTATGCCCCCTAGAAAAGCCACGTTTTAATCAAAATCCTGTTTTGTAAAGGTAGAATAATCCATATTCAATACTGTATGTTTGAAACTGTAATCAGATCATCTCCCTGAATGATGTGATTTAGTCAAGAGTGGTTGTTAAGCTGGATTAGGTGATGACATGTCTCCACCCATTTGGGTGGGTCTTGATTGGTTTATTGGAGTCCTATAAAAGAGGAAACATTTTGGAGAATGGAGATTCAGAGAGAGCAGAGAATGCTGCAGCACCATGAAGCAGAGAGTCCATCAGCCAGGAACCTTTAGAGGTGAAGAAGGAAAACGCCTCTCGGAGAGCTTCATGAAACAGGAAGCCAGGAGAGAAAGCTAGCAGATGACGCTGTGTTCATCATGTGCCCTTCCAACTGAGAGAGAAGCCCTAACTGTGTTCGCCATGTGCCTTCTCACTTGAGAGAGAGACCCTGAACTTCATCAGCCTTCTTGAACCAAGGTATCTTTCCCTGGATGCCTTAGATTGAACATTTCTAGAGACTTGTAATTGGGACATTTTCTCGGCCTTAGAACTGTAAACTAGCAACTTATTAAATTCCCCTTTCTAAAAGCCATTCCGTTTCTGGTATATTGCATTCTGGCAGCTAGCAAACTAGAACAGCTTATATGTGCACTTTCACTGTATAAAACTACAGCCATGAGTATAGCAGCTTTTCTGAGTTTTGTGAGTGCTTTTCATGAGTTATAGAACACCATCCAACACAAACAGCCTAGACTTGAATCTACCACATTTCTTCCATGCTATTGCCCCATTTCTGGACACCCACCCTTCAGGTGGTCCCCAGAGTCTTTCCTGCTGGCTAGGGAAGCCTGTAGAGATTCCAGAGATCCTGGAGCAGGGGAAGTGGCATGATTTTAGGATGAAAAGTGCCTAAGGGCACAGCATAAGCCCAAGAATCATCACGGCTGCAGAACTTGGTTGACTATGGATTCCTGCTCAACTTGTCTCTATCTCAAAAAAGAAGGATTGCAAGTGATAGCTTGATAAAAGCTAGACTGGAGGAAAACTTCGAGGCCACTGAGGCAGCAGTTTGGTATATGGAATATCATGATGGCCTTTGAAGACAGAGTTAACATCTTTCTACAGGGAAAGTCAACCAGAGAAACCCAGAGGGTTGTGGATAAAGAAGATCTTGGGGTCACATTTGACGAATTCCACCTGTAAGCAAGGAACATGCACCCCCGTTTGTGTGTGTGTGAAAAATAACATATGTACAAAAAAGCAATAAATTTCAAAGCACAGCACCACAATTAGTTGTAGAACAGATTTCAGAGTTTGGCATGGTTTACAATTCCACAATTTTAGGTTTTTACTTCCAGCTGCTTTAAGATTAAAAAATAAATAAATATCAATATGATTCAGCAATCATACTCATTCGTCAAACCCGACCTTCTCTGCATAGCTCCATCACCACCTTTGATCTTTCTCCCACTCTTTAGGGGTATTTGGGCTATGCCCATTCCAACTTTTTCATGTTGGAAGGGGCTGTTGATAAAATGGAATGGGGGATGGAACTAGTTCATGTTCTGGAGAGGCTGATCCCTCTGCATTTCAGGACTTCTCTGGTCTAGGAACCCATTTGGAGGTTGTAGGTTTTGGAGAGTTACCCTAGTGCATGGAGATTTTGTAGAATCTTATATATTGCCCGAGGTGTTCTTTAGGATTGGCTGGAATGGTTTTGGTTGCAGGTTGGCAAGTTATGATAGGTAGCGATGTCTACCTGAAGCTTGCATAAGAGTGACCTCCAGAGTAGCCTCTTGACTTTATTTGAACTCTCTCAGCCACCGATACTTCATTGGTTACACTTCTTTTCCCCCTTTTAGTCAAAATGGTATTATTGATCCCCCGTTTCTATGAATCAGTTTGTAGATGCCTGTGAATGCCGTTAGCTTGTAGGCTTCAAAGCCATTTATAAAAACATTAACTTGATTTTAATATCTAAAGAATGACATTTAATCATTTAGCAGATCTCTACACCAATCTGTAAAGGTAAAATAAATGGCCTCATCAAAGAGAAGCAAAACAAGGAACTTTTAGTGAATCAAGTTGCCCAGTCGTCTGTGTAAATACGCCTCATCACTTTACCTTGCTGTTTTATATGCTTTACGATCTTTTACGTTCTAAGTGCAGCCTTCTATGGCATGCTTAGGAATTTCTTCTATAAATAATGCAAGCAGCATTAAGGGGTTAGAAATCAAATAGCAAAATACATTTTTCTCCATTATCCTAACCACGGCACTGGTTTTATATTTTGTAAGCACCTCTGCTGATTTGCCCAGACACATGCTGGAGGAAAGGATTACAAAACTGTCCTTAACAAAAGAAATCTTTAAATGAGCCTATATAACTGGTGTTACAAAGAGTGATAGGTTAAATATATTAATATACAACAATGTACTGATTTCATCGAGCTCTCCTGCCCAGCACGCTCTATTTGAAGCTGATTTTTTTTTTTTAATTTCCACATGTAATAAAGAAATACAGTGTCTTCCCTGCTATCTGGTACCAATGATGTGATTATTAACTATTGGTTTTGAGTGGACAGTGAGTCATTATGTCAAGCAGATGTGCATGTATGTTGCCAACCCTTTTACTCAAATGACAACCTCTTTGCATAAGGCCTTTTATTCAAGCACTCGCAGCATCGGAGAGCTGGCAGAGACCTCAAGACATTATCTGGTACAGCTCACTGTCTTAGCAAATCTGAATACATTCATTAAGGGCGTTCATTTATGCAGTATTCAGAAACGTCCATCCATTATTAAAAGCTAATATGTAGTTGAATCAAGCCAGACTTCCCTCTAGTATCTAGTTTTCTTCTTGGCTGACCTTTGTTGCTAGAACATTTTTTCCATCCCAGAGCATCAAGCCCTCTCTCTCCTTTAAAGCAGCCCTCTTTATCTATGGAGCCCCCAAATTTGCCATGAGTCTCCTTTAAAAATATGGCTTAAATAGCTCACCTTCAATGGCTACTGGCCTAGATCCATATTTATTCCTTTGCCTACATGTCTGTCCTGCATTTGCTCTGGGCATGTGTGCTAGTTTGAGGTCCCTCAAAAGCTCGACGGAAGTGAGTGCCTGGCTACTCAAGGGGTGATTGCAGGGAACAGAAATAGCAAAAGGGAATAGGGAGACAGAGATGGGGGAGATCTCTGGCTAATGTGCAATGAAGTTGGTTATTTATGTAGATACCTCGGGCTCCATCCCAAGTATTGAAGGGCCATGTCTACTCTGTAGGGTATGGAGATTGGGATATTTACCCACCAACGCTCTTTGCTCCTGGGCATATCAAATTCACTCCCCAACACTAAGCTTGCAAGCACCAGGCTGAAAGCTAAGATTTTTATCAAGTTAATCTCCAACTCTCAAGGAAAGGGAATCATACATTGGTGCCCTGAAGAAAGCTGGAGAGGGACCAAGACCCAGTTTCCCATCTCAACCCCATGGCCCACCAAGAAAATGTAAGAATCTGGTCTCTGAAAAGAACTGAGCTTGGAGTCCACGTCTGGCTTGCTCTGGCTGTGTGAATTTCCTGTGCCTCTGTCTTCTCATCTGGGGAATGGACATGATGGTACTGTCTACCCCCAAAGGTGGATGTGATGATGCTATAAATTGAAAACACATCAGAGTCTACATCAAAGCTTCTGCTATTGCTCAGCCCCTGGGAATCTCTGTACCCACTTAACACCTGTGGGATCACACCTGAACAGGTGACCTTCCTCCACACAGTTCTACCTGTAGCCTTCTCCATCCCACCTAAAAACAGCACTGTCCTCCAGGGTTCTCCAGGCAAGCCCTGCAGACCCCCTTGGCTTTTCTCTTTCACATCAATCTCAAGTCCATCCAGAATTACCATTGTCTTAAACTTCAAAATCTTCAAAATCCAGACACTTCTCACCCCCTCCGCTTCTACCTTGGCCTGAACTACTGCCCCGTCTTTCCTAGAGCTCATGGCACGCTCCTCATTGGTCTACCAACTTGTGTAGTCGGGCACACAGGTCCGATCGAGGGTCTCCTCTCACTCTAAAGGAGTGTGGGAAACCCTTCAGTGACTTCTCACTTCCAAGTACCTCCAAAGTTTTACCAGACGCTGGGGAACCTTCACACCTGCCTCTCCTCTTGTCTTATCACCCACCGCGGCCCCTGCTCATCCTCTTCCAGCCCCTTGCTGATGCTTATCCAAATCAGATAGCTTCCGCCGCTACCTGCATTGCCTCTACACCCTCCTCCTTCAACTCTTAAACAGAGAAGTTTGAGAAGGTGACATTTGATCAAATGCCACCCCCTCCCCCAAAGCATTCCCAATCGCCCTTATTCTGCTCTACATTTTCTCCTATTACCATTTTCACATACTACATATTTTCTTATTTACGTTTTTTATTGTTTCTCTCCCTCCACCAAAATATAAGTTCTCTCTTAGTTCTCAGTGCTGCAAGTACCCAGCACAATGCCTGGCACATGGTAGGGGCTCAGTAAGTGTTGGGTGAATGTTGAATGAATAAATGAGTGAACTAATGATGGATGCTGTTATACTTTGCTAGCTGCCAGAATGCAACATACCAGAGATGGATTGGCTTTCAATAAAAGGGGATTTATTTAGTTAACATTTAGTTCTTCAGAGGAAAGGCAGCTAACTTCCATCTGGGGTTCTTTCTTATGTGGGAAGGCACAGGGTGATCTCTGCTGGCCTTCTCTCCAGGCCTCTGGGTTCCAACAACTTTCCCCAGGGTGATTCCTTTCTGCATCTCCAAAGGCCTGGGCTGAGCTGCGAGTGCTGAGATGAGGTATGCTGAGCTGCTTGGGCTGTGCTACGTTGAGTCTCTCATTTAAGCACCAGCCAGTTAATTCAAACATCATTCATTGCAGCAGGCACGCCTCCTAGCCGACTGCAGACGTAAATCAGCAACAGATGAGGTTCACGTACCATTGGCTCATGTCCTCAGCAAATGTCCTCAGAACTAGGTGCCTTCATCTGGCCAAGTTGACACCTGAATCTAAGTACCACAGGTGGTTACCAATAATTTCAGCTTGTCTGTCCTTTGGAAAGTCACTGAAAACTGCCTGAATTTCACTTTTCTTCCTCATCCACCAATATTTGTGGGATTCAATAATGATTTAAGTGGCATGGCATATGTTGAAATGGGAAATTACCAATTACTCCAAAGGCATTAGTGATATCCACCTATTTCTTGGAAGAATGGTGATCTCAAACCAGCTCCCTTTTATTTTTTTTTGGACCTTAGAGAGCACAAGCCTGGCTCTTCAGGAATCACAGAAGAGCTCATCTTTTGTCCCTTCCTCCTCTTCCTCCACCAACCCCCTCCCTTCACTGGATGATCCAAAGCCATATTTCCCCACTATATTGCGAGTTCATGAGCACACCATGAGGCTTGAAGGACTCACAGTACCCAGAAGTTTTATATACATGGTTACAGCTTATTAACACAAAAGGATACAAAGTAAAACAAGTGAAGGGAAAAGGTGCATGGAGAGAAGTCTGTAGGAAAAGAGGCACAAATTTCCAGAGTCTCCTCCCGGTGGAGTCACTCAGGATGCCCTTAATTCCTCTAGCAAGAATATATGACCACACAGGAAGCCAAGGAAAGTCATCTGAGCCTGGAAGTCAAGTATGTCTACAGAATCCAGTGTGACTATCTCTGTAACTGAAGCTTCAGACCCCCAGAGAGAAAGCAGATGCTCATCATAAGTTGCATTGTTAGAATAAACTCCTTAGACAAACTGGTACGGTATGACTGCAGAGCTGAGGCATGCAACATACTTATCAGTAGGAACATCCCACCATGTCAATAACAGGAGCTGGTCAAGGGTCAGTCATGAAAACTGACTGCTCTTGGAAATGTGCAGGATTACAGCAGGACAGACCTGCCGAGTTAACCACTTCCCACCCATCCTCGCCAAACTTCAAGGCTTTTGATAAAGTCTAACCCATGACGCCTCTACCCAAGCCAGTCCAGAAGAAAAGGAAGTTCACAAGTCAAAACTCTCATGCACTGCTGGTGGGCATGCAAAATGGTGCAGCCACTGTGGAAAACAGCTTAGTGCTTCCTCAGGAAGTGAAGCACAGAATTACAACGCAACTTGAAAATTCTACTGTTGGGTACATACCAGAGGAATTGAAAACAGGGACTCAAACTTGTACAGGGGTGTTCATGGAAGCATGAATCACAATTGCCAGAACATGGAAACAATCCAAGCATCCTTCAAAAGACGAATGGATGAAAAAATGTGGTATGTCCATATGGTGGAATATTAGTCAACTGTGAAAAGGAAGGAAGTTATGTTATATGTATAACATGGATGAATCTTGACAACATTATGGTAACTGAAATAAGCCAAATATGAAAGGACACATACTATATGATTTCATTTATATGAAATATGCAGCACAAACAAATCCATAGAGACAGGAAGTAGATAAGAAGTTAACGGGAGCCATGGAGTGAGGTGGGAATGGGGAGTTAAGTAATAATTATTGCTTAATGGGTACAGAATTTCTGTTTGGGTGATTGAAATGTTTTGGTAATAAATGATGTGGATGTTAGCACAATATTGTAAATAAAGTTAATGCCACTGAACTGTATGCTCAAAAGTGGTTTAAGTAGCAAATTATATATATATATTATATATATAAATTATAAATATTATATGTGTGTGTGTTTATATATATAAAGCCACAATTTAATAAAGACCCAACTCAAAAGACCCGTCTTGGGGTTTTTCCATTTCTCCTCGACTTTTATTCTCTGCAACACGATGAAACACACAGAATTTTAACTATGCCCCCAGCTGTGGTTTTCCCAGTTATAAGACGAATTAGTCTGAGATAGACGATTGCAAAGACTCTGAGTATTTTTGACGCCCTCCAAGTCTGCATTCTCCAGAAGGATCAGAGCTGGTGTGTGACCAGAAATGAATGCTTATGCTTTGAAACTCTTATCTGTGTATTTGCCCCCAAGGAGACAGTCTCTCTGTTTAGCTAATTTCTGCAGCTGCCAATTTGTCCTACATTCACAGTGTTACAGATTGTTGGTAAATCTAAACATAATCTCATCAGGATAAGACTTCCCCCAAAGTTCTTTTTCTTTTCTCTCTCTCTCTGTCTCCTTCAGGCTTCTCCTGACCAGAAAGGACATTTTCTGGATCGACCAGAAAGGACATTTTCTGGATCATTTAGTTAGTTTTCCGAGTGCTTCTTTTAAATCGGTGAGATCTAGTCAAATTTTCTTGGCTGCTGTGACAAATCGGAACATGCTGTTCTTCGCTGATCTTCCCACAGCCAGCCTAAATGGAAAGTCCTGTTTAATTTTGCTATTTCGATGCCGTTTTATGAGTACGTAAAGGAAGTACCCAGATGTTAAATTGCATAACGCCACTATGGTTTTGCCAGAAACGTTAGGCATATCGAGGTTCTCGGGTCAGGCAAGGAGAAGGGAAATTAAGGACAAATTGGGAATCAACAGGTGTTTGCCTCTGAATCTATGGTGAATAGAACACCTTATTTCATGAGAGGCCAAATTGAGAATTATTTTCATCAAGCCAAGCCACGTTGGCAAAGCCGACCCCTTGATGGTTTCCGTCTGTCTCAGCATTTTATCATCCTCGCAGTGCTCCTAAGTAATTTGAGAAGCAGAAATGTACTGAAAGACCCTTCTCTAGAGATGATGCAGGGCTGTAGCTGCATTCCTTCCAGGAACACTAAAGATCCTAAGAAGGTCCCTTGGTTAAGGAAGAAGCTCTCAGCACTCCAGAATTGATACCATCATCACAGAGATTAAAATGAAGAGGAAAATTGGAGTGACTACCTGGGGGGTTGTGCAGAAAAAGTTAGCAGAGTGGGTCAGAGACCCATGTCCTTGGAAAGTCCTACTTGCAACGTTGGCATTTGGCAGATATCCAGGAACTGGATTTCAGAAGAGTTCCCTAACTGATACAGTGACTCTCTGAGCCTCAACTGATGGTGCAAGCAAAGTGGTTTGTGGTAAACACCTGCTTTCCTTCTGAGGATCTGGGATTTTGGTTCATGCCAACTGTAATGAGCCTCCAGTAAAAAAAAAAAAAAGACCTGGGCAAAGAGTCTCCAGGGAGCTTCTCTGGTGGACATATGTTGTTACACATTGATGTTTGAGGAAATATCTGTGTCTTGTGTGACTTCACTGGGAGAGGACTCTGGAAGCTTGGGTCTGGTCTCCTCCCGACTTCATTCCGTGAGCCTTTTCCCTTTGCTGGTTTTGCTTTGCGTCCTTTCTCTGTAACAAATCACAACTGTGTGTACAACTCTACGCTGAGTCTGTGAGCTCTCCTAGCAAATCACCAAACTGTGGGTGATCTTGAACCCTGACACAGGATGGTACTGAAAAAAACAGTGCCCGAAGCCCTTGGAATCATGGGAGCATTTTCTTCACACAGGATCGAAAAGTTGAGTGTTTCCATTATCCTTTCTCCATCCTCGGGGGTCAGGAAATGACCTGGGCACAATCTTGAGGAGGCAAGAATATAAAACATCCCACTGAGGAACTCATTAATTCCACTGGCAAGACCATGCCTGCCCCTTTGACTTCTCAGCCCTTCTTCTTTTGTCTCCCTTTTCCTTTGTAAGGTTTGCGGTATTCATAGTGACCAGTGATGGAAGCTGCATGGCAGATGCCACGGGGGCAGCTGCTTAAAGGTCAGTGTGGATGTAGTTGGGAGTTGGGTAAAGAGCTGAGGTAGAGAAAGTCCAAGAAGTAATGTGAGCTGAGAACCTTGGGGAACCAGGAGTTTAGCCCATAGAAAACAGAAGAAATGGTAAGTCTGCTTGGAATGAATAACTCAAGACTAAGTGACAAAGAGTGGCAAAGTACTGGCCCATAGCAACCTGCAGAAAAATAGGCACACAGAGTGTAGCAATTGCTCTGAATCTAGCATTCTCCCAAATGGGATTTGCTACAGCAATTTGAAAGCGTTTAATATCACTTCTTTGATCTCATGCTGGCAGGGACCTTTCAGATGTGTCAAGAACGAGCATCATATCAAGTTCATGAGTGGGGAAAATGCACCCCGGAGAGGTGGGGTGGGTTGTCTGGGATGAGACATAAGGTGGATGGTGCAGTGTGTTTCAGAGGAGCTGATGCATCCTCTGGGGCGTGCTGATTCAGAAACTTGCAAGAGAAGCAGATGTGGAAATGGAAATCCA
>PVIY010038430.1:0-23897 GCA_004026745.1 Myrmecophaga tridactyla | reverse complement strand
CATGGGGTTTTGACCACTGTAGCTTTGTAATATGCTTTAAAGTCAGGTAGTGTGAGACCTCATATTTCTTTTATTTTTCTCAAGATACTTTTAGCTATTCAGGTTACCTTGCCCTTCCAAGTAAATTTGGTTATTGCTTTTCTATTTCTGCAAAGTAAGTTGTTGGAATTTTCACTGGTATTGCATTGAATCTATAAATCAATTTGGGTAGACTTGACAACTATACTTAGTCTTTCAATCCATGAACATGGTATGCCCTTCCATTTATTTAGGTCTTCCATGATTTCTTTTAGCAATTTCTAGTAGTTTTCTATGTATAGGTCATTTGTATCCTTAGTTAAATTTATTGCTAATATTTGATTCTTTTGATTGCTACTGTAAATTGAATTTTTTTCTTGATTTCCTCCTCAGATTGCTTATCACTAATGTATAGAAACACTACTGATTTTGGGGGCTTTGATCTTGTACCCTGCCACTTTGCTGTATTCATTTATTAGCTCTAGTGCTTTGCTGTAGATTTTTTGGAATTTTTGACATATAAGTATCGTGTCATCTGCAGACAGTGAGTGTTTTACTTCTTCCTTTCCAATTTGGATGCTTTATATTTCTCTTTCTTGTCTGACTGCTCTGGTAGAACTTCCAGCACAATGTTGAAGGACAATGATGACAGTTGGCATCCTTGTCTTGTTCCTGATCTTAGGGGGAAAGCTTTCAGTCTTTCCCCATTGAGGATGATGTTAGCTGTGGGTTTTTCATACATTCCCTTTAACATGTTAAATAGAAGTTCTCTTCTATTCCTATCCTTTGAAGTGTTTTCTTCAAGAAACGACGTTAAATTTTACCAAATGCCTTTCCTGCATCAATCAAGATGATCATGTGGTTTTTCTGCTTTGATTTGTTGATATGGTGTATTACATTAATTGATTTTCTTATGTTGAACCATCCTTGCATACCTAGAATAAATCCCACCTGGTCATGGTGTATAATTCTTTCAATGTGCTGCTGGATTCAATTTGCAAGTATTTTGTTGAGAATTTTTGCATCTACATTCATTAAAGAGATTGGTCTGCAATTTTCTTTTCTTGTAGTATCTTTGTCTGGCTTTGGTATTAGGTTGATGTTGGCTTCATATAATGGGTTAGGTAGCTTTTCCTCCTCTTCAATGTTTTCGAAGAGTTTGAACAGGATTGCTACTAATTCTTCAATGCTTGGTAGAATTCACACGTGAGGCCATCTGGTCCTGGACATTTCTTTTTGCGGAGCTTGATGAATGAATCAATCTCTTTACTTGTGATTGGTTTGTTGAGGTCATCTATTTCTTCTCAAGTCAATGTTGGTTATTCATGCCTTTTTAGAAAGTGGTCATTTTCATATACATTGTCTAGTTTATTAGCATATAGTTGCTCATAGTATCTTTTCATTACCTCTATTTCTGTGGGGTCAGTGGTTATGTCCCCTCTTCCATTTTGAATTTTTTTATTCGCATCCTCTCTCTCTCTTTCTCTGTGTCCCCTCCCCCCCCCAACCAAGCTAAGAGTCTGTGATGGTTTGAAAGGATGTATGTCCCCTTGAAAAGCCATGTTTTAATCAAAATCCCATTTCCCAAAGGCAGAATAATCCCTATTCAATACTATATGCTTGAAACTGTAATTAGATCATCTCCCTGGAGATGTGATTTAATCAAGAGTGGTTGTTAAGCTGAATTATGTGATGACATGTCTCCACCCATTTGGGTGGGTCTTGATTAGCTTCTGAAGTCCTATAAAAGAGGAAACATTTTGGAGAATAAGAGATTTCTGAGAGAGCAGAAAATGACATAGCCATGATAGGCAGAGTCCACCAGCCAGAGACCTTTGGAGATGAAGAAGGAAATAGCCTCCCTGGCAGCTTCATGAAACAGGAAGCCAGGAGAAGAAGCTAGCAGATGATGCCATGCTCACCATGTGCCCTTTCGGATGAGACAGGAACCCTGACCGTGTTCAACTTTGCCTTTCCAGATAAGAGAGGAACTCTGACTGTGTTTGCAATGTGCCCTTCCACTTGAGAGAGAAACCCTGAACTTCATCAGCCTTCTTGAATCATGGTATCTTTTCCTTGATGCCTTAGATTAGACATTTCTATAGGCTTGCTTTAACTGGGACATTTTCTTGGCCTTAGAACTGTAAAGTAGCAACTTATTAAATTCCCCTTTTAAAAGCCATTCTGTTTCTAGTATATTGCATTCCGGCAGCTAGCAAACTAGAACAGAGTCCATTGATTTTATCAAAGAACCAATTTCTGGCTTTGTTGATTTTCTTGGTTGTTTTCATGTTCTCAATTTCATTTATTTCTACTCTAAGCTTTGTTATTTCTTTCCTTTTGTTTGCCTTGCTGTTCTTTCTCTAGTTCTTCCAAATGAACAGTTAATTCCTCAATTTTTGGTCTTTCTTCTTTTTTAATATAGGTTTTTAAGGCAATCAATTTCCCTCTCAGCACCACTTTTGCTGCATCCCATAAATTTTTTTTTATTTTTTATTAATTAATAATTAACTTATGATCATTCATTCTACATATATAATCAGTAATTCACAATATCATCACATAGCTGCATATTCATCATCATGATCATTTCTTAGAACATTTGCATCAGTTCAGAAAAAGAAATAAAAAGACAACAAAAAATTCATACATACCAAACCCCCCTTTCACTGATCACTAGCATTTCAATCTAAATTTATTTTAACATTTGTTCCCCCTATTATTTATTTTTATTCCATATGTTTTACTCATCTGTTGATAAGGTAGATAAAAGGAGCATCAGACACAAGGTAGTCACAATCACACAGTCACATTGTGGAAGCTATATCATTATACAATCATCTTCAAGAAACATGGCTACTGGAACACAGCTCTACATTTTCAGGCAGTTCCCTACAGCCTCTCCATTACATCTTGACTAATAAGGTGATAGCTATTTAATGGGTAAGAACAACCTCCAGGATAACCTCTCAACTCTGTTTGGAATCTCTCAGCCATTGACATTTTATTTTGTCTCATTTCACTCTTCCCCTTTTTGGTTGAGAAGGTTTTCTCAATCTCTTGATGCTGAATCTCAGTTCATTCTAGGATTTCTGTCCCTGGGAGTCATGTCCCATGTAGATAGGGGGAGGGTGGTGAGTTTGCTTGTTGTGTTGGCTGGAGAGAGAGGCCACATCTGAGCAACAAAAGAGGTTCTCTTGGGGGTGACTCTTAGGCCTAATTTTAAGTAGGCTTGACCTATCCTTTGTGGGGTTAAGTTTCATATGTACAAACCCCAAGATTGGGGGCTCAGCCTATTGCTTTGGTTGTTCTGCTTGTGAGACAATCAAGAATTCAATTGGGGAACTTGAATTTTTCCCCTTTCTCACCACTCCCCAAAGGGGGCTTTGCAAATACTTTTTTATTCACTGTTCAGATCACTCTGTGCATCCCATAAATTTTTATATGTTATGTTTTCATTTTCATTTGCCTTGAGGTATTTACTGATTTCTCTTATAATTTTCCCCTTGAGTCACTGGTTGTTTAAGAGTGTGTTGTCTGGTCTCCATATATTTGTGAATTTTCGGGCCCTCTGCCTGTTATTGATTTTGAACCTCATTCCCTTATGATCTGAGAACATGGTTTGTATTATTCAATGTTTTAAATTTTGTTGAGACTTGTTTTGTGACCCAGCATATGGTCTATCCTTGAGAATGATCCATGAGCACTTAAAATATATATATATATCCTGCTGTTGTGGGGTGTAATGTTCTGTAAATATCTATTAAGTCTAATTCATTTATCATATTATTCAAAATCTGTTTCCTTATTAATCCTCTGTCTAGATATTCTATCCATTGATGAGTGGAGAGTTGACATCACCAACTATTATGATAGAAGTGTCTACTTCTCCTTTCAGTGTTGTCACTGTTTGCCTCATATATTTTGGATCACTCTGGCTCACGCATAAATATTTATGATTGTTATGTCTTCTTGTTGAATTATACCTTTTATTAATACATAGTGTCCTTCTTTGTCTCTTTTAATTGTTTTACAGATGAAGTCTAATTTGTTTCTTACTGTTATTTTCATAAAAATCAACCTTTCACTTTCAACTTATTTTTGTCCTTGGGTCTAAAATGAGTCTCTTGTAGACAGTATATAGATGGGCCCTGTTTTTAAATCCATTCTGCCAGGCTATCTATTTTGATTGGGGAGTTTAATCTGTTAAAATTCAATGTTATTACTATAAAAGCAGTACTTCCTTCCATCATTTTGTTTTTTTGATTTTAGGTCACATCTATTTTTTTTTTTCTTTTTGTACCTTTACTGATAGTCTTCATTTCTACACCCTTCTCCAGACCTCTGTCTCCTGTCTCTTCCTGTAGTTCTCCCTTTAGTATTTCTTGCAGAACCAGTCTCTTAGTCATAAATTTTCTCCATGACTGTTAGTATGAAAATATTTTAATCTCCCCCTCATTTTCGAAGGGCAATTTTGCTGGGTATAGAATTCTTGGTTGGCAGTTTTTCTCTTTTAGAATCTTAAATATATCATACTAGTGCATTTTTGCCTCCATAGTTTCCACTGAGAAATCCCCACATAGTCTTACTGAGCTTCCTTTGCATATGATTAATTGCTTTTCTCTTGCTGCTTTCAAAATTATCTCTTGGTCTTTGACATTTGACAATCTGATTAGTAAGTGTCTTGAAGTAGGTCTATGCAGATCTATTCTGTTTGGGGTACACTGCATTTCTTGGATCTGTAATTTCATAAGTGATGAGACAGTGATTATTTCCTCTATTAGTCTTTCTCCTTCTTTTCCCTTCTGTTTTCCTTCTGAAACACCCACAACATGTTTATTCAAGTTATTCCTGTTGTCATTCAATTCCCCGAGAAACTGCATATCTCTATCTCTATCTCTCTATCTATCATCTATCTATCTATCTATCTATCTATCTATCTATCTATCTATCTATCTATCTATCTATCTATAGATATAGATATAGATATATTTTTTGCATGGGCAGGCACTGGGAATCAAACCTGGATCTCGGGCATGGCAGGCAAAATTCTGCAACTGAGCTGCTGTCACACCACCCTTTTTTCTTTTCTTTTCTTTTTTTTTGCATGACCTGCTCATATTTTTCCATTCTCTTCCCTATATTTTCTTTTGTGTGTCAGATTTCAGATGTTCAGTCCTCTAGTTTACTAATCCTTTAGTTTGTTAATCCTCTCTTCTGCCTATTCAAATTTACTGTTGTAGGTTTCCATTGTTTTTTCATCTCTTCTATTGTGCCTGTCATTCCCACAAGTTTTGTGATTTGTTTTTCAAACTTTCAAGTTCTTCCTTTTATTCACCGTGTCTTCTTTATACCTCCCTTAACTTGTTGATTCAATTTTTGATGAGATTTTGCATGTCTGTTCAAAATCCTGAGTTAGTTGTTTCAACTCCTGTATGTCATTTGAAGTGTTGCTTTGTTCCTTTGAGTGGCCATATTTTTGATTTTCCTAGTATGATATGCTATTTTTTGCTGATGTCTAGGCATTTGATTTCTTTAATTAGTTTATCTGGATTTTGTTTTCACTCTTTTACCTAGGGTTTTCTTGCTGGATGGCTTTGTTTTCTGTCTGTTCTTTGACGTTCAGTTCAACTTATTCTAGACCTCTAGCATAAGTTCTGTTTAACTGATCAGAATTTTTCAGTTCTTGTTTTTCTGTTTCTTCCCCTGTCTATATGGAGCTTTTTTTGTTTTTTGTTTTTTTTTTGGTTGCTCAAGTGAATTGTAACACAGAATTTCTTTTATCTTAAAATTGTCAGTAAAAAGATGAGAATTAAGGCAAATAACAGGAAAACACGTTTGTGCCCTAACATCTTTAATTTCTTACTGTCTGATACATTATATACTAATAACCTATGAATTATGCTAGAGCACTGCAGCTACTTTTCTTCTTCCTTTTTTTTTTGAGGAGGGTCTCCTCAGATAAATAGACCTCAGACAGATTTTCCCAGACCAGACAGGCCCACATCTCAGGAGGAAAGAGTAGCCAGAATCAGTTTTCCCTGAGGGTGAGACCCAGCAGGTTGTCAGACTTTCCTATGAAGCATCTAGACCCTGTGCTTTTCCTATCCTGCCCAGCATGTGCTGCTTGCTGCCCATGGCTTCCCATCAGCTTAAAGTGATGTGGTGCCTTTAATGTCAGCAGACTCTCCCTGCCAGGGTCATTATTGAGACAGAGGTGAGGTTGTAGGATGGCTTTAATTGCTTTTGTTTTCCAGTCCCTGAATCCTGAATTCCTTGGTGGAGGGATTCCATTAGAGCTGGGTCCCACCCCCTTTTTCTTGGGGAAGATACCTCCCTTTAGGGAATTAACTCCTTTCACCTGACTAGTTACTTTGTCTCTCAGACAAGCTTAATTCCACCCTTATCTGGAGCAGTGTTGGAGCCTCAGAGTGCTTCCAGTTCTATCTCATGAGCTGTATAAGGAGTAAAAAAGGAAAAAACAAACAAACAACAAAAAAATCCAAACCTTTTCAGAGCCCTGCTCCTGACATTCATCAATCAAGGACTTGAGTTGGTACATGGCTGTATGTATCTCCAGGTTCTATGTGCTCCCTTTTCTTGAGGTCCAGCCCTTTCCCAGTATTTTGTGCTGTCCAACTAAAAAAGCCTCTTTTATTCCCCCCCCATCAGCCCCACACCCTCTCTGCTGAGGCAAAAACTCCTAGTTTCTTTAAAGCTTATTTCAAGTTTATTTGGGCTGAGTGTCTGTTTTCAGTAGTCAGAATTTGTTAATTAATTCTTCATTTGGACTTTGGTTGAACTAAGCCCTTGCTGCTAGTAAAGTCTGTTTCCTTTCCCCTTGGGAAACCAGCCTGCCATGCCCATGGGAGAGGGGCACCAAACTCCACAGCTTGGGGGCTTACAGTTCTGTGTGTGATCTCAGCTTTTCCACCTGGTCCAGACTGGTGTACACTGTGTTTGGTCACTCACGTTCCCCCAGCAGTTGTTCTGTACCATTCCTAGCTATTTACTAGCTGCTCTGGAGGATGAACTAGATTCCACACCTCAATATGCTGTCATCTTCTTCTTTTGGTTTTTTTTTAATTGAAAACAATAAATTTTTTTATTATTAAGAGTATTTGTTGGGAAATTCACCAATTTTAATAATAAAATACAGTCATAGAAGAGATATACAAACTGTTGCTTCAAGTATGTAATGTGCTGTCCTTCTAATGGGTCTTTCTCTCTCTCTCTCTTTTTTTGTATTTATCCATTCTATTGGGTTTTGCATTTATTCTTTTAGTTACCCTTACTGATAATCTTCATTTCTTCACACTACTCCAACACACTCTCTCCTGTCTTTTCCTTTTAACGTGCACAACTACTTTTAGCAATTCTTGTACAACAGGTTATTTGTTGATGAATTCTCTGTTTCTAGTTTATCTGGGAATTTTTAACCTCCCCCTCATGTTTGAAGGACAGTTTTTCCAGAGAAAGAATTTCTGGCTGGTAGTGTTTCTCTTTCAGTACCTTAAATATATCATACCATATCCATGGTTTCTGAAGAGAAATTAGCACTTAGTCTTATTGAGGATCCCTTGTATGTGATGAATTACTTTTCTTTTGCTCCTTTCAGAATTTTATCTTTGACATTCTTATTAGTATGTGTTTCAGACTAGATTTATTAGGATTTACTTTTTTTTGGAGTCTGTTGTGCTTCTTGGACATATATATTTATGTCTTTCAAAAGAGTTGGGAAATTTTCAACCATCATTTTTCTCAAATATTCTTTCTACCCCTCTTCCCTTCACTTCTCCTTCTGGGACACTCATGACACATACGTTTGGGTGCTTTGTGCTATCACTCACATCCCTGAGACACTGCTGAATTTTTATATTCATTTCTTCTGACCACATGATTTTGATTGTCCTATTTTCTAGTCCACTGATTCTTTCCTTTGTCTGTTCAAATCTGCAGTTCTAGGCCTCAATCAATCAATATGTTAATTTCACATAAATTGGCTCAAAGAGAAAAGATGAAATGGGTTGGGTAGCTGTTGTAGATTGCTGAATTCTTCCCACAGCTTTTTTTTTTTTTTTTTTTGAGAGCAGGTCAGAGTTTGGTGGTGAAGGGTATTCAAGTAGACTGAATGATGAATAGAGAGGTCTCAAAGTTTCCCTATTTCTCACTGGCCCCAGTTTCGGAAGCTGCAAAGCTTCTTTCTTCCCTGGGTGGGTAACATTCTGAGCACCTGGCAAACCTTGGGGTTCCCTGGCTTATGTCCCTGCATAGTGTTCACACAGTGATGTGCTTTCTTTTTTGCTTCCAGGTTCTGTTGACTTTCTCTAGTGTGTTTTTAATCTCTACTGTTGTGCCTTTCAACCCCATAATTTGTTATGCTTCATTTTATACTTATTTTCAAATTCTCCTTTATGCTCACACGTTATCCATATTTTCCTTCATCACCTTAAATTATTTAGGAGATCAGTTTGAACTTGTTTGATTCGTTGTTTTATTAGTTTTGCACACTGTATAAATGTAGTATACCAGACTTGGAACAGCTTTAATAATGGGAATTTAATAAGCTACAAGTTTATAGTTCTAGGCCTATAAAAATGTCCAAACTAAGGCATCCAGGTAGAGATATCTTAATTCAAGGAAAGCCAATGTGTCAGGAACACCTCTGCTAGCTGGGTAGTCATGTGGCTGACATCTGCTGGTCCCTTGCTCCTGGGCTCCATTGCTTTTTTTTTTTTTTTACATGGGCAGGCACTGGGAACACAACCTAGGTCTTCAACATGGCAGGCGAGAACTCTGCCATTGAGACACTGTTGCCCACCCATTGCTTTTAACCTCTATTCCTGTGGGGGTTCCTCACTTTGCTTTTCCAGGGCTGGCTTTAATCTCTTGGCTTCCATTGGCTCTCTCCAGGTTTTGGTTTGCTTGACATCTCATGGTGACATCTGCTGGGCTCCAAGCATCTCCAAATATCTGTGTCTCTGTTCTCTAAGTATTGGCATCTGTGTCAGCTCTGCTCTGAAGTTTCTGTCAGTTCTTCATTTCTGAGGCCTCTGCAAAATATTTCCCCTTTTACAGATTCTAAGTAAACTAATCAAGACCCATCTGGAATGGGTGGAGTCACATCTCCATCTAATCAAAAGGTCACACCCACAATTGGGCATGCCACGTCACCATTGAGATAATCTAATCAACAGTTTCCAACCTACAGTATTGAGTCAGGATTAAAAGAAATGGCTGCCCCCACAAGATTGGGTTGGGATTAAAACATAGCTTTTCTGGGGTATGTAACTGGCAGAGTTGTTCCAAATTCTGTGTCTCCTCTGGAGTTTTAATTTGTCCCTTTGACAAAGCCATATCTTCCTGTTTCTTAGTATGTCTTGTAATTTTTGCTGAAGTCTGGGCATCTGGGTATATTGATGTGTTAACTCTGGAGGTCAGTTTCTGCTTATCTGGGAATATCTAAATATTGCCCTCAGTTTTGAAGGATGATTTTGCTGGATATAGATTTCTTGATTGGCAAATTTTTCTTTCAGCACTTTAAATATGTTATCCCATCACTTTCTTGCCTGTATGGTTTCTGTTGAGAAATTGGCACCAAATCTTATTGATATTCCCTTGTACATGACAGGTTGCTTTTTTCTTGTTGCCTTCAGGATTCTTTCTTTGTCTTTGGCATTCAGTAGTTTGATTATAATATGTTTTGGTGTGGATCTCTTTGAGTTTATTCTATGTGGAATTATTGAGCTTCTTGGATGTGTTTATTTATGTATTTTGTTAGATTTGTGAAATTTTCAGTCATTATTTCTTCAAATATTGTTTCTGTCCCTTTTCTTCCTTTCTCTCTTTCCTTTCTTCCTTCCTTCCCTCTCTTTCTCTCTCTCTCCTTTTCCTTTTGTCATTCCTCTAGTGTGTTTTTAATCTCTATATTGTGCTTTTCAACCCCATAATTTGTTATGCTTCATTTTATACTTATTTTCAAATTCTCCTTTATGCTCACACATTATCCATATTTTCCTTCATCACCTTAAATTATTTAGGAGATCAGTTTGAACTTGTTTGATTCGTTGTTTTATTAGTTTTGCAAACACAATGCATATATTGAGATGCTTGGTGGTGTCCCACAGGTCTCTTTATCTCTGTACACTTTCATACATTCTTTTTCTTTCCACTCCTGAGACTGGATAATTTCACATAACTTATCTTTAAGTTGGCTGATCCTTTCTTCTGCCAGCTCCAATTTGCTGCTGTACCTCTGTAGAGTACTTTTAATTGTAGTTATTGTGGTTTTCAGTGCTAGTATTTTTGTTGGTTCCTTTATGGTTTCTATGTCTTTACTGAAATTCCCATTTCCTCATATACTATTTTCCTCAGTTTCTTTAGTTCTTTCTCCATGGTTTTCTTTAGCTCTTTGAGCACAATTAATATAGTTTTTTTTTTTAAGTCTTTCTCTGAGATGTTAAAAATTGACCTTCCTCAATGGTGGTTTCTGTTACTTTATTTTGTTCCTTTGAATGGGCTATCATTTCCTGTTTCTCTGTAAGTCTTTTTTTTTTCCTGCTACAAACTGGATTCTTGAATATTTTAATGTATTAACTTTGTAATTTAGTCACTGAATTGTCTGTTGCTTAAATTTATATCCAGTTAGTGTTTTGACAGAGATTTCCTTGAATGCTAGGAGCAAACAAAAGGGAAAAACTCAGTAAAAGGAAGGAAAACATCTTTTCCAGTCTTTGCAGATTGGCTTTGTACAGATGCTCTCCTTTAGAGCTTACCCAGCTTTACACTGAGTCTAAAGATTAGCCTAAGGCAGAAGTACAATTTCCTCTCCAGGCTTTTCTTAGCATGCACCTTGTCCTGAACATTTGTGCATGGCCTTATGAATTATCTTATTTATACAGGTCCCCTGAATGCTCACCTTTCCCTAGGAAATCACAATCTCTTCTCCTGGTCCTGGAAGCCACACTGTATGTCTTAAAACTGTTACTTTGCCCCAGGCACCTGTGGTTGTTTTCTTACAGCATTTTAGCTGCCTTGTGAAGTGCTTCTACCTTTCAAACAAAGTTCTGGGATAGGCAAGAGAGAGATGAGCATCCTGGTTCAGTCCTTTAGGCTACCACCACACAGATTTGTATAGCCCATATACAAATATGCTCATATGTGAGCATAAGGGTTATTCTGCTCCCTTTGAAACCAGGACAAGTGTCCTCCACTTGGAAGCATGTGCTGGCTCTCTATTTGGATGGGGGGAAGGGCCAGGACCACAGTGTTTTCATACTGCTTTTTTTTTCATGGGCAGGCACTGGGAATTGAACCCAGGTCTCTGGTATGGCAGGTGAGAATTCTGCCACTGGGCTCATATTGTGTTGCTTTTCTTTGGATCCAGCTTTTCTACAGTTGCTGCAACATCTAATTGCTTTCTGAATTCTGAGATAGATGGTTCTCCTATTTTGTGCTTGTTGTTCAAAAATTCCATAGGTGGATGGAACTCTGGAACATCTCACTCTTCAACTTTCCTGATGCTCTGGGTCACTTCATTTGATTTTGATGAAATCAAATTTGTGAAAATGTATTTATCTCTCTGCTCTGTGAGTCAGGAAATGGAGGCTATGCAATAAACAAGTAATTCAGTTTGGAGTGTTCAAAAACTGCACCTTCTAAAGAAAGGAATGACCCTTGAATGACCCTTGAATGGCTCCTGGTTCTTGGAACCTCTAAGTTCTTGGAATATCCTGTCTGATAATGATGTTTTTATATACCTGGGGCCTTGGACCATGCCAGATATTTTATGCTAAAAATATAATTTATTGCAAATTTGTTTTTGTTCCCCTGGGATCTTGGGTCATGATGTATTAGTCTGACACTGGGTGGAGGGCACTGGAGACTGAGTAGTTAAGGTCTCCATGCCTACATGACTAACTTCCAATAAAAACTCTGGACAAACAACCAAAGTTTGTATGAACTTCCCTGGTTGACAATACTTCTTATATGTTGTTACACATAGTTTCTGGAAAAACTGAGTGCCATCTGTACAATTGTGCTAGGAGAGGAGAGGCAATTGGAAGCTTACTTATGTGTTGTCTCTTCTAGACTGTGCTCTATGTACCCTTTTCCTTTGCTGATTTTAATCTGTATCATTTCATTGTAATAAACTACAACTATGAGTATAAGAGCTTTCTTTACTGGGCTCCATGAGTTCTAATGAATAATCACACTTGAGATTAGTCTAGGGAACACCTGAAACAGAGACCTATAAAAAAGATATAAATTGTCAAACCTATACAAGTAAGAAGGGACAAAAATAGGCTAGAATTCAGATTAACCTGACTCCAGAGAATGTGATCTTCCCATTATATTCCAGGGATATAAAACCAGCAAAGGCAAGCAAAACGAATATCACTGAATTCTCTCAGTGAGTTATTTTGTTTTGTACAAGAACTAGGAACCATATGGGATAGAAGAGCTAAATGCAGAGTTAACCAGATGCTCATTTTAGTCAAATTGATATGGAAGAGCTACTCCATACTCCAACTTACAGTCCTATATCCCTGTAAGTTATGTCTTACCTCCCAAATGTAATTTTGCAAGTCTTCTCCATTTTCCAAAATAGTCACCCTCTCTCCTATTCACCTAGTATAGATTTTAAAAAATAATTGTACATGTTTTACCCTTAGAAGATTGATTTAATTTTATCCAGATACCAAAGCTGAGAATGTTTGGAACTCTGTAGGTCAAAGATATGCACACAGCTAGATAACAGCTTCTTAGTATGTGTGGCATGACTGACTGCTGGTATTATCCCTCAATTCATTCACTCAATTCATTTTCTCCTTTTTGAATCATTATAGAACTTCTGGACACCTGTTTGTCCAGAGTAAGGACTACATTTTCTGGGCTACTTTACTGTTAAATGAGGCCAGAAGAGCAGTTCTAGGCAATAAAATGTCAGTGAAAATATTGTGCCTTAAAGGAAAATGGAATGTCTGTGCCTTCCACTCTTTCTTCCTTCATATAGAATGTGGAGCTATCTTGAATCATGTGGACAAGAGCAACATTTTAAGGTTGCTGGAGCAACAAGATTAAAGGTTTCTAGGCTTCTGACATATTAAGCCAGTATACAAACTCTAGACTTCTTATGCCTGCACTGTTTTGTAAGAGAAAAACTTCTCTCTTATTTAAACTACTGTTATTCAGAGTCTTGGCCACAGCAACTCAACCTTCATCCTAATTAATAGCGTTGGTTTCAAATACCTGTGTTCATGAAGCTGTCTCAGGCTTATTCAGTTCTGTAGTCCATGTAGCACCTACTATGCAATATGGGTTATATATCTTTTCGAATTGCATTCACAATTACCACTGTTGTGATTTATTCTATGATATGGAAAGGATGTAATTCCATACCATAAATGCTATCATTTTCCTTTTTACTAGGTATAGCTTGGTGAAAGACTTTACCAGGTTTCAGCATCCTCTGGTCCATAGCTTTGGAGGTGTAATATCTAGCAGTATACAACCTATTTGTCATCCTTTGGGCTTCCCAGCTGTTCACAGTTACTCTGATGTTTTGCCACAACTTGAAATATGATGTGTTCTTCTGAAAATTTCTTTTACCCTTCCTGCCATAGGATATTAAAGCTCATATTTCTTCCCTCCCAAGACAGACAACTGCTATCCCTCTTATTCTGCCATTTTGATTATTTAGAAATAAATTTATTTTTTAAAGTAAGCTGATAAGTTTATTAACTACAGAAAATTTGGGGAAAATCCCAAACTTAATATTAATACTATGATACTGATGTATTTCCTTCTAATTGTTTTATAAGCATCTTCGTTTAAACATTGTATACATTAAAATTTTGATCTGCTTTTTTTCATCTACCATATCATAAGCATTTCTCCATGTTATTATCTAGATTTCATAGCCATTATAGCACCCAATAATGAGGATGTGGTGAACTGCTAGGCTTATACAAGGCTGATGGCAGAAAATTTGGGGAGGATATTTCAGAATGGTTTCCCATACATTTTAAGATCCATAGCTCTTGCCTTTTGACTAGTACTAATAATTCCGTTCATAGAAATTTATCCTATAAAATAATTAATTTGAGAAATGTATATACCAAAATGAGTTTTTACATGTTATTTTGAATAGAAAAACATTAAATTATAGGACCAGTAAATATTTTTAGCTAAATTAGGGCTATGTTTTGAAAGTTAATTCCAGTAGGCCCAGAATTAACCTGGAGTTGTTTTGCTAAAGTTCCTACTTGGCACTGATTCCTGGTCAAGGCATGAAGTATACTAAATAAAATAGCGTTGCTTTGTAAACAGGTGAGAGGACTTTCAGTTTAGTTTACCAGCTTGTCAGCATTATTTATTGATAATAGTGAGATTGATGACTTGTACCTGATCTCCTTGAGACCACCAGAAGGCTCTGCTATCGAGGCTGGTTACAGAGCAAGAATATGCTTATGTGACCAGCAGACTATTAAAAAAATAACAACAAAAACACAGCTGAGACTATTTTGGGCTCCCTGGTTCTGAGGTATTCGCTGCACACATTGGTGGTTCCTGGTCTGAGAGCATCTAGTCATGATGCTTACAGAGAAAGGATGACTGGCACTCTTACCTTACCTATCTGGACCCCTTGCTGTGAGACAATGATTAGCTATGATGTATATCCTTACTTTGATGGTTGTTGCTTTATTATATCCTTTTGCTGTAATAAACTGTAGATTTATAAGCATTGTCATTTTGGGTTCTATTAGTCTTCTTTAGTGATTGAACCCTGTTTAAATGCCATTTTAGTACAAGGGTATATCATTTTATGAAATGTTATGGGTTCAGTTGTGTCTCCTCAAAAATATGTTGAAGTAAGTTATATGATGGGTAGTGCATTTCCTAACTTAACTTGTATAGTCAGTTTAGTTGAACACCATAAGTACACAGAATCTTGAATAGGGCATGAGATTTTGTTGGTTTGTCCAGATTAGTGTCCCAGGGTGATTTGGACAGTGAATAACAAAGTATTTGCAAAGTCCCCTTGGGGAGAAAAGGTGAAATATTCAACTTCCCCATTTGGAGAATTTCTGATATGCTTGCAAGCAGTGAGGACAACCAAATTAATAGGCCAAGCCCCCAATCTTGGTGTTTGAAACTTATTCCTGCAAAGGTTAGACTAAGCCTACTTAAAATTAGGCCTAAGAGTCACCCTCAAAGAATGTCTTTTGTTGCTCAGATGCACCTCTCTCTCTAAGCTGATGTGGCAAGTGAACTCACTGCCCTCCCTTCTACATGGAACATGACTCCCAGAAGTGTAAATCTCCTTGGCAACGTGGGACAGAAATCCTGGGATGAGCTGAGACCTGCTATCAAAGGATTGAGAAAACCTTCCTGACCAAAAGGAGGAAGAGAGAAATGAGAAAAAATAAAGTGTCAGTGATTCAGAGATTGCAAACAGAGTCGAGAGGTTATCCTGGAGGTTATTTTTACACACTATATATATATCCCTTTTTAGTTTATGGAGTATTAGTGTGGCTAGAGGGAAGTACCTGAAACTGTCAAACTGTGTTCCAGTCACCATGTTTCTTGAAGTAAATTGTATAATGATATAGCTTTTACAATGTGACTGTGTGATTGTGAAAACCTTGTGTCTTTCTGGAGTGATGCAAATGTTCACAAAAATGATCATGGTGATGAATTTACAACCATATGATATTATGAGCCATCGATTGTACACCATGTAGGGAATGTTTGTATGTTAAGTTTTGTCAATAAAAATATTTTTTAAAAAGTTGACATTAATAATCCCCAGTACCTCAGAATGTTACCTTATTGGGAAATAGGGTCACTGCAGATGTAATTAGTTTAGTTAAGATGAGGTCATACTGGAATAGGGTAGACCCTTAACCCAATATGATTGGTGTCCTTATAAGAAGAAAAAGGACACAGAGACACAGTCACAGAAGGAAAGCTACCATGGGAAGATGGAGTCATGCATTTAAAAGCCAAGGAATGACAAGGATTATCAGCAAGCACCAGAAACTAAAAGAAGCAAGGTAAGATTCTCCTCTATAGGTTTCAGAGGGAGCATGACCCTGCTGACACCTTGATTTCAGACTTCTAGCCTCCAGAATGGTGAAATAATAAATGGCTGTTGTTTTATGCTACCTAGTTTGTGGGAATTTGTTACGACAACCTTATAAAACTAATACATAAAATACTATTTTTTTTACAAAAGTAGGCAAATTCAAAAACTGTAGCAACAAAGCACAATGTTCATGACAAGATATTAAGAGAAAAAAATAAAAAATTTTATGTAAACTATGATAGTAAAAATCCTAAAATTATAATTATGTGCAGAGACTAGAAGTGAACATGGGATGGATTTTTTCTTTCATTCAAAAACCTGGATTATTGTTTCATTATTATTTGTAAAACAATAATATATCTAACTGCCTAAAGACCAAATGTCATTTTACCTTTGGATGCTGATATTTATCTGACTATAATAATACAATACAATATAATATAAAAACACATGCACTATATATACACATGTTATTAATATTCAGTGTTGATTCATTTGGCAAGCATTGTGGCATTTTAATAGATATATAGCTCTAGTACTTCATTCTCTCTCTTTCCTCTAATAGCAAGATATAATGTGGGAAGAGCACTGTATAGGTTATCATAGGGCTGAGTTATAGTCTTAGATATGCAAGTAACATGAAATGAACCATGCAAATTCTCTTTACCATAGTTTCTACATTTCTCAATGATATGATGATCAAAAGCAAGATAATAAATACCAATAACTTTGAAAAAATACTTTGCTATCAAGCTGTAAACAATGGTTTTAAAACCGTCATCACAGTAGGTGGGTAAGAACATAAAAGAATAAGGAATCTCAACTTATATAAGTAATAGAGAGTAGAAGGCTGTAACACTGGGAACCATGCAGAAAGAACTAAAATGAATAAAAATACATAAATATTACTAATAGCATGTACTGGGTGGTAGACACTGTTCTGAGTGTTCTGTGTATATTGACTCATTTAATCCTTACAACCTTATAGGACAATCACTGTTATTTTGTCCATGTTAAAGATGAGGGACCTGAGTCACAAATAGGCTACTTAACTTTTCTGAGGTCACACAGTTAGCTTCTAATACAACCAGCATTTGTACCCAGGCAGTATTACTCTAGAGTCCACACTCTAAACTTAACATGCTACACTCCAGAGAGGAGGAGAATGGGAGGAATATGAAGGATGATGATTCCAAGAAATGAAAGAAATATGGTAGAATGATGAGCAGGAAATGAAAGGAAGAGCAGGAAATTTCAGGAACATAAATTTTTACTTAGTGCCTGCTATATACCAGAGACTGTGGATAAAAAGATAAGTAAGATCATAGCTCCATGCATAGCTCATGCCCTCGAAGAGCCTACAGTCTAGTAGGGAAGATAGGTAGTGAATCCTATTATTTCAAAACAACACAGCAAATGCTGAAATAAGTACATGTGCAAAGGACTAAAGGAACACAAAGAATGGGTACCTCGCCCAGCCAAGGCTGAGTATGTCAAGTAAGTTTTTTAGAGGATGTGCTGGCTTCAAACTGGTAGATATCCCAGAAAAGCCATGTTTTTTTAATCCAATCTTGTGGGGGGCACACCTATTATTGGGTGTGATCTTTTGATTTGGTTGTTTTCCATGGAGATGTGACCCTGCCAATGCAAGGTGGGTCTAATCCACTTGCTGGAGTCCTTTAAGGGAGATACATTTTGGAGAGAACTCAGAGCTGCACAAAGCTGAGAGAGAAAGAAAATGCCCCTAAAGAAGCCAGAAGAACTCACAGGAGCTGAGACAGCCATTCCAAAACCAACCCAGGAGAGAGAAGGGCAAGCATACATCACTATATGCCTTCCCATATGACCAAGGAATCCCCAGAGGCCATCAGCCTTTCTTCAGTGAGAGTATCCTCTAGTTGATGCCCTAGTTGATGCCCTAGTTTGGACACTTTTATGGCCTTAGAACTGTAAATTTGTAACTTAATATGTCCCTTTTGAAAAAGCCAACACATTTCTGGTATATAGCATTTCAGCAACTTTAACAAACCAAAACAGAGAAAGTGACTTCTAGTCTAAGAACAATGAATTGAAATGAAGAGTTGAAACAGAGAGAGGGTGGTTCAGGCTGAGGAAGCTACTTGAAGGGATAAAAGCCCGAAGTTAAGTGAGAAGGGTGTGTTCTGGGAAAAATAAGAAGTTACATATCACCAGAGCTCAATGAAGCTTAATTCCCTTTTCCCTCTCTTGGGAAGAAATTGAACCCCATATATCCCTAGGAAGTACCTTATGGTAAAAACTTCTAGGAACATAAGAAAACTATGTTGGCCCTCTTAAAGGTTGCTTCAGTGAGCATCTCCCTGTTTGGCCCTGGAGCTGGCTCAGCAGGAAATAGCTACTCTACATAGTTTTCTTCCCAAGTGAACTGGTTTTTGTTTACCTCATATGGATATCAAGCTGCTTCAAAAATTGCCCATATTCTTCACATAGAGCTTCCTTCTCTTGCTGCAATCCATTCAATTTCTCTGATAATTCCCGGTTGCTCTTGAGATGCTGAAAGACATTTTTTTTTTTTTAATGAAAATGCCCTGCAGGTGAAAATATGACCATTGAGGAAGTATAAATTGGTAAAGACTTTCTACTGAGAAAACAACTTCACAATATGTGTTAACAACCTTAAACCATTCATACTCTTTCTGGGAATCTAGTCTAACAACATAACCTAAAAATACAAAAGATACTTCATGTACCAAATGGTCAAAATAGTGAAAAACTAGAAACAACCTATAATGTGCAGCACAAGGGATTTCTCTAATTTGTTATGATACATACTACTTTATAATTTGTAAAGGATTTTAAAAAGTTGAGTGTCCATAGCCTCACTAACACATACTTCACAAACCTATGACCACTTCATTTCCCTCTTCCCTTGCAGACCTTGAGAGGCAGAGGAAAGGAAGAAAAATGGAAAAAACTTAAGACAAATTATATTTTATACATGGTAGAATCAGGTTAAGAGCATAGCTCATTGGGAGGTCTGTGAGCCTAAGAGTATGGTGTGGGAGAAGAATGAGATGGTTGCGAGGAAATGGTATAAATGGAGAATTTCTAGAACTTTGGAAATGAGAGTCTCCAAAGAATTGAGGCAAACTAGAGAATTTAGAAGAAAGAAAATTTTAATGAACATTGTTGTGGCTGTGTGATTTTGGATCTCTTTTTGATATTTGTTTGTTTTAGAATTGTTAGCAAACTATTTATTTATAAATAATTGATTCTTCCAACAACATTTATTGGGTATCTATATGCCAGCCACTATTTCAGGTACTGTGGATAGAGTGGTGAACAAAGCTAGAACTTAATTCTAGCATGTATTCTTTTATGTCAGACAAAGTGAGGTTAAGGGTACAGGCCTATGTTTAAATCCCAATATCATCCTTACCAGCTGATGTGACTTTGATATAACTCAAATATCCTGTCTTAGTTTCCTCATCTTAATAATGTAAAATAAATAAAATGTATTTTCTCTCCTAGTGCTTTTGTGAGGATTAAATAGCATTATATATATATATAATGGTATATATATATACCAAATATTGTTAGTCATGTTCATCCCTTTTCTGTTATCTCACCTAAATTGCAGGGATTGGAAGCCTGAACACTCCATTTCTCAGCCTTCCTGTCAAAAGCTTTCCAGTTTAGACTCTGCCAATGAGAATTATTTGTTCAAGACTTGGAAAGCAGAAGAGGAGAAGTCATTATTCTCCCCTAGTGGTGGCAGGTAGACTCAAGGCCAAAATGCAGATATGATGCTTAGAATAACTGTAGCTGCTGAGATCACAATAGCTGCCTATAATTCCTATACAGCCAGATTTTCTGAAAGCCATCAGGTGTTTTCCTTGACTTCTGCCTCCCCCAGTCTTTCCAATGGTTTTATAAGCAGCTAGTTCCCCATATTAAAAATCATCCATCTTTAAGCATATAAAGTGGAACCTGTTTTCCTAACATAACTCTGATAAAATATTGGGATCCAGAAGTGGCTCCAGGGCACAGATCCTCAAAGATGGGAATCTGGGGTTGGCTATCTGACCTGGTTAGATTTGAAGCATGTATGATTTTGTCACCAGTACTCAATCTATGGCAAAACAGTTGATTAAATTATCACTTACAGTTGCATGAGATGAAGTGCTTTGGGAGACCAAATGACTGGTTCAAAGAATGTTATAGTGGAATTGAGACTTGTAAAAACTGTGGGGTTGGCTTGCCACCTCTAACCATTTTAATGAGCTTACAAGGAGAAAATGACCAACTTGGGGAGTTAAGTATTGGAAAAAAGGACAGTCAGAGAACCAAAGAGCTTGTAGCCAGCAGGCCAATATACTCAAAACCCAAATCCAAATGTACAAAGTTTACTGAGCCCCTCTTGTCAGCAAAAGCAGTCTTTTTTCTGCTACTTAAAGAAGTTAACCCCATAGCTTTGAGGACTCAGTATTGACTTTCACCTAAGGAACCTTGTAATAGGATACCTCCTGTCCTCAACACCCAGTCCTACACTTCTATCACTTCTCAATACCTCCAATCTCATAACTAGAGTCAGATCCCAGAACATCTTGTGGAGTGGACACTTGAGTAAAGATACTTAGAAGGAGACAACATACATATTGAAAAAAATGACAAGATTTTGCCAACTTATATTGGCATGAACCTGAGGAATGTATATCAGAATGCATTTGTAGGTTGTTAAACTAATGAGGAAGGAATATAATGTTGACTAGGTCAAATTTATTTGATTTGGATACACTTACCAGAAATTAGGGATTTTAAACATCAGCTTGAACACCTAAGAGTAACCTTAATAGTTTGGTTTGTTGGCTGACTGAACTTGGACCCAGCAGTGGCTTATAAAATGACATTAAAACACCATATTTAGTTGTATAAGGTACCGGAGGAAATCCAAAGGCTTAAGCAGAGAGAAAATTTGGAGTGCATTCATAAAGGGTGATCTGCTCACCCACTTCATCACCATGGGGATCCAGAAGACACTCCCTTTACCAAGGCTTTGTCAAATCTACTAGTGAGAGAAGCATCAGATTCCCTGAAAAGCTGTATGATGGCTGTCCTGCTGAGGATCCCACCATTGTGGGAGGTGCCATCATTGTCAAGGCTGTTGATTTTAATGGATGGTACTACAAAGTGCAAAGTGTCAGATACAAGGTGGGCATGCTTACTGTTATAGGCTAGAGACATAAAATGAGTTGATTCAGAAATCTTTGGAGGTATTTAATTGATCACAGTGATTTTAGGACTAAAATAGATGGGAAGCCTATTAAAGTCTTACTTGAGGTGTATTAAAAATAAACAAACACATAAACCCTTTAAGTCTGGGGAACTGGGGCCCAATTTGAATGACAACATTAGAGAGTAATAGCTTCTTACTCAGTCCCCAGATCTGAGCCTGTTCACAAATCCAGAGTCCTTTTAATGATGGGAATGCTAGGTTGTTTAGAGGAAAGACCCTGTGATATTGCCACAAGTATGGAAACTTCTCCTAGGCCATCTCCATTTATCAAAATGATAGGGCATTGGAGAAAGGGAATTATATAGACTTGTTGAGGATTATAGTACAGTGGTTCTAAGTCAACACTAATATCTTAGAGCCCCAAATAGCACTGAGGTCCACAATTCAGAGTCGGGGCTTATGGAAGTCAGGTGACAAATGGGTTTAAACTTACAGTGTGCCTTAGAATGTGCCTGCAGTGATTTAAGAGCTCAGTGCATGTTTCACAGCAGGCCTAGTGGGTTTGTGAATATCCCCAATTCTTAAGTGCTTAGTCAGAATAGACAACCTGGAATAGCAGATTATCCACACTGACTTTCTGACCTGAGAAGTGAGTTGTTAATGGTAGAAAAGGCAAGTGCATGGAGGGTTTCTTCAAATTCTGGGATCAACACATACCATATTTGTTTCTTCTATATATTTACTAAGTAATCTTCAAGGCCTCAAGTTTTAGTGGTGGCCAAGCAAAATAAAGATTTGCAGCTGCTCCAAGCTGCAGTGCAAATTACTTTCCACTTAGGCTTTATGGCCTTGCAAATCCACAGATGCTCCAAAGTTATGGTAGTAGATGAGAATGCTCTAGAAATGAAGATCTGAAATATGTGACAACAAATACGAACCTTTAGTAAGCTAAGATAATTTAATCTTAGGATTTTGGAGTGAAGCCATCCCCTTTTCCCATAACATCTATTCTTCTTTTGAGGAAAAGCTCTTGCTTGTGCCTGGGTCCTGGTGGAAGTTGAATGAGAAATGAAGTGATCAAGTGACCTGAAACTAAGTATTGGTGAATACCAAGCCCTTCAGTTGGGCATGTTCAGTAACACTCTGTTCTCAAGAAGAATTACTATGAAAGATATTGAGCCTGAGCTGGTCCTAAAGGTACAAATTGCATGAACAGGTGGTATTTACTTCTATTGTATTACCACTTCTCTTAACTCAAACCTATGGCCGCATGAGGAGTTCCTTAGGACTACTTAACTGAGAAAGAATATATTCAGGCATTATTTATATATGGTTTTGAACCATATGCTGCAACCATCTGAAACATGACTGCTGAAATGTTACAGCCATGTATAGAGGTGGTTCTTAAGAACAGTGTGGAAGGGAAATCATCTCAGTGGGCAAAACTGGTGTTCACATGTCTTGGAAGGAGAGATGGCCAAAGGTATGACCCTATTAATTCATACAAATTTCCTAATGGTTTGGGAAGCTGATCAGAGATTCAGAAATAATAAGATTGGAGGGTTGGTGTAAAAGAGAACTGGAAAAGAAGCCTAGACTAGAAATACTACTCAACAGAATACTCTGCAATGATGAAAATGTTCTATATCTGCACTTTCCAATATGGTAGCCATTAGACACATGTGGCTATTGAGCACTTGAAATGTGGCTAGTGTGTATGAGAAAACAAACTTTTTAATATTATTTAATGCTAATTAATTTAAATTTAAATAGCCATATATAGCTAGTGGTCACCATATTAGACAGCACAGGCATAGAGTGTGAAAATATGTGTGTTTCATATGTTTTGTTTCTTAGAGGGTATCTACAGCAGACAAGGCTCTCAATAATCAGGTGGAAAAATATAGCATCTTCTGTAAATGTCACTTAGCCTCTTTCTCTTGCATCTATATGCTTGTTTATTGGGCTCATTTACAAAGTACATGGTGACAGGAATGCATATTTTGCCAAAAGCAAAGACCAATGCTGATCAAAGATATGCCACCATCCTCTGGGAGAACCAGGCAGCCATCTGGCAGCAGATTTATTATATTGGGCCCTTTCTATAATGAACAACAATTTATTCTTAGTGTTATAGAGAGTCATTTTAGGTATTGATTTGCTTCCTCTGTCCACAATTCTTTTGCTAGGACCACTGTATTAGTTAGGGTTCTCTAGAGAAACAGAATCAACAGGGAACACCTGCAAATATAAAATTATAAAAGTGTCTCACGTGACCGCAGGAACTCAGAGTCCAAAATCCACAGGGCAGGCCATGAAGCCGACAACTCCGATGGAGGGTCTGGATGAACTCCACAGGAGAGGCTCACCAGCCAAAGCAGGAATGGAACCTGTCTCCTCTGAGTCCTCCTTAAAAGGCTTCCCATGATTAGATTTAGCATCACTAATTGCAGAAGACACTCCCCTTTGGCTGATTACAAATGGAATCAGCTGTGGATGCAGCTGACGTGATTATGACCTAATCCTATGAAATGTCCTCATTGCAACAGACAGGCCAGCACTTGCCCAATCAGA